>RXPK01002318.1:0-100126 GCA_004143645.1 Protaetia brevitarsis | reverse complement strand
AACAACTTATACTACGGACACGATGCTGGACGGGCCATTGCTGCAAATGCTCACGGACACCATGGCACCCGAAATTATCTTCACTGAAAAGGTAAAAAATCTCATACGGAACAGACACCAGGCACGTAGTGAGATTACTGCTAATGATAACTGGTTCACGGATGGATCCAAATCCAGCAGGGTACAGGAGCCGGTATTTGTGGGCCCAGTCCTAAATCAAAGGATATCCAAAGCCTGGAGAAGCATACAGCGGTCTTCCAGGCAGAGGTATTCGCCCTTGCAACCTGTGCAAGAATGATTGCAAAAGGGACTACATGAGGAGGATAATTAATATAATGACTGACAGCCAGGCTCCCATTAAGGCAGTCTAGAACCCTTAACTAGGTCAAAACTAGTTAGGACTGCAAACAATCCTCAATGCACTGGCACGAGACAACACGCGTGTCTCTGATTTGGGTGCCGGGACATGAGGATATAAAGGGCAATGTAATAGCCGACGAAATAGCCAAAGAGGCTCTAAGAGACACTTCATGGGTCCAGAGCCTGTATGTGGAATTACTCAGGATTCCGCAAGAAGGGATTCTGGACCTGGTTAGAAAAGAAAGTACAAAGAAGTGGACGTCGACTGAAGGTCAACTCTATACCAAAGCGCTGATAGGGAATGGGGATGTTAGTTTCTCTGATAACCTACTCAGGCGCAGTAAGAAAGAAGTTAAAACCATTACTGGGTTGGTAACTGGACACTGATCCCTTCTTGGGATCCCAAGATGACAAACTTCTGCATGCCATAGACGATTTTCATTATGTATATCGAACGCTAAGCCGGCAGTACGGCTGAGAAGGAAGGGTGCATCATTGCCAATCTTGAAAGTCAAGCAGCAATATGCGGTACCGGTTGTTGGTTGGGTCACCATTCGGACAGCACTTCTCAGGGCTCGTTGTTCCGGCACTCTAGCCAAGGGCCTTCAAGGCCTGTAGTGCTGAGTTATTATTATTATTATATTATATCGAACGCTGAGATTCCAATAGCTCTTAAATGGGTATTAAAGTTAGGACTTATGCCTTCCAGAGTTCCTATGATGAGGGGCGCGAATATTGTTTTGTAGCCCGGATAGCTGTGCTTGAGTTGGAGGAGAGATCTTGATATTTTTCAGTTTTTTCTTGCTCTTTGTTGTATATGTTGGTGTCACCTGGATAGGACCACACTGACAGTTTTCGCCTCGCGCTGGAGTATCACCATATCGGGTTTATTGGCGCTGATTTGCACAGTAGTTGAGAAAGGAAAGTTCAAAAATATCTTGACACTATCATTTTCCACCACCGTGAGAATCTAAGCATTGTCCTAGAGTACTCTGCGCGAGTTATCTGTACCGCAGGAATATCTGATATAGTTATATAAAACTTTTAAAGCGTTGTTGTGCCGTGTTATATACGAGTTGGAGGCGTATTTTGAATACGCACAGAGAAGGTGCATCGTTGTTTCGGGAAATCTAATTTATCGGGAGGCCCATCACTTCTGGTATACCAAGCATGGAAAAACTCCGTCCTAACAAATCACTATGTATCCTTCCGTTTCTGAATATAGCCCTGGGGATCCTAGGAAACTGAAGGTGAGCCTCGCCGACAGTTGTAGGTCCTCAATGTTTCTGAAATACAGACTGTGCATGGCTTTACCCAGATGTTGTTCAATTATTATTATTATTATTATTAGAAGACGACTTTGACAGCTACAAGCAGATTCGATAAGTATACCTGATTTAAAGAAATAGAAAGAATTAATAGGGGCGGAAAGATTGTTAACGGTTAGCACATAAAACGCGTATTCATCTATTTCGGGAGATGCGGCGTGCGTTATTTTAGATTATCATTATGTTACCAGTAAATTTATTTTTGAACTAAAATTTGTAGGGATGCGAGTAATTAGATTAGGAATTAAGTTAAAATCGGGCGATTTAGAAAGACGAATTGATCTAGGGGGGCGAACACATCCAGCGGAATAAAAATCCTAAAAAAAAATACATACAGTCTCATTGAGTTCTAAGCAACTTTTTCAAATAACTTTTTTTAATATTATGTCATCTAACCACACTTTTTGCAGATCCATGGCATATTAAATACGAACATACCCGGCATTTAATCATGTAGCAAAGTCGAATATGCTGTTGAGTCGGGGGGAATTGTTTACAAAATCGAGCTGACATGTGCTTCACGTCCGCATACAATAACTGCGATATGACGCTACTTCTATTACTCTAAGTTCTTTGGATTTAGATAGGAAATTCAGTCCTTATGAAAAAATATAGCTTTGACTTGAAAATAATCAATATCAGTCGACCAAGTAAAAGTTCTTTGTTTGGAATAATAAAACATATTTGGTCGAATGAGTCTACAATTTATATTTAAATAAATATTTATTTGTTTCTAAGAAATGAAATTATTTGAAATTAATAAAGCGTATCTTTAGTTTAATAAATAAACTATTTTGTTAAGCATATTATGTAAAGATTTTTTTTACAAGATATGTATTTCTTTGCGGAAAAAATCTTTTTTCTCACAATCAGTATAGTATACCATATATTCATAAATTAAAAACTCTACATATATAGATGTTCTTAGTACTACGTTCTATTGTGATAAATATTGCTTTTTACATCATACTATCGTACGCCCTCACGGTTATTTGTACCGACAAGGTGACTGCAAATTTCTCACTCCATCAATTTTAGATTAACGACGGGATTCGATGCATCTGATTAAACAGTTTGTTGCATACATAGGTATTCCGTGGATGATTCATAGTTCGGAGCGGTAACATCCTCCACTGCGGTTTCGAAAGATCTCACGTCCGTAGACGTTTGTGGCTCAACCGACAGTTTTGTAGGCCGACCATGGGAGGTTTTAATCATATTGTTCTATTAATTCAACGATTGTGTCAGTAGTTCATACACAAGCGTACATACATGACGATATAACCTTCGCTGCGATTATTTCATCTGCCCGTTGTTGTAGTTCTTGTTTTTTTTTTATATTCTCTATCGCGTAATAATGCTTCCCGTTCTCATTACTCAAACGGGGCTTCATTTGAATAATAATTATTAATGCTCACCGCCACACTGCCCACGGACTCGATACGAAGTCGCTCTATGAATAAGGAACATTGGAAAGCAAAAAAAAAAAAGGTGATGCGGTGTGGTTGGGACAAACGTTTTCCACTTATAATTAAATAATTCAGCCGCTAATTGTCGCTAAAACGGCGTCGCCCACTGTTTTCGTTTGCGCCACAAAACGAGCGTCACTGTTAGCACACGTAGAATAATTAATCTGTTAGAGATTGGGTGTCTCTTGCGCGGATTCTAACGTAGGTACCTAAACGATGGTGCTCCATTTATGGCGGTGCACTTATCGATGCAATAAAGTTGGTAGTTTCGAAACTGCAGTAAGGCAAGGAGTCGCTTGCGTACTACTTTTCATGTGGGTGGTATCATCCGAAAATAAGAATTCATTGCAGTAATTTATAACTTCATCACAGGACCAAGGCTACAAAGAGATACACAATATTTAATTAAAAAGAGAAGAATTTATATTTAGAAATTTTTTACGTTTAAAATTTATCTTTTTTTTAATTTTTTCGGGTATGCCAATATCCTTTTTTTAATAAATATTATACGTTGTCTTATATTTTATTTTCGTAATCACGTTTCGATTCTTTTGGGAATCATTTTTAAAACCTTAGTTAACAGATTTATATTTTTTAACACTTTTCATAAAGTTAATTTGTGCTATATAAACATTATCATTTAATATTTTGGGTTTATGGTGTAAGTGGGTAAGGTATTATATAAGCTGCTATAAAATGTGTTTGTGAAAAACGGAAAATGTCAGTGCAGAAATATAAATTTTGAAAATATTATCCATCGCTGCTCATTAAATTTTAAAGTTACTATTTTGACACCAGCGTTTCTTCATACATTTGGGAAATATGCATTTATTTTAATTCTTTGTTACTCTCATGAATTATTATATGTGCATTTATGTATAAATATACAGTGACCGGCAGAAAGTGTGCAGCATATGGGAATTTTTTTTGTCTTTGAATTTAGTAAATCTTTTTTCTTACAAATCACCTCTGCATGTCTTAAAACTAAAATAACGCTCATCAAATCTACCGAAAATTTAATTATATACGAGGGAAGGTCAAATATATGAAAGTAAGCTAAGAGTAAAGTATCTCAGTTTTTGGGTTTAGAAGATTCTTTTATTAATAAATATTGTATCAAATTCGACGTTATATCCAAATATGTTTCGCCTAATTTTAGCAAAAAATAGATTTAATCGTTTTTTTTTCGGAATTACCTGTATATAATATTGATTGAAATCATACAGCAGTTATATCCTATTCTGTGTATAATTTGTGGGAGAAAATTATGCATACTATGCCAAATTACTCAGTTTAAAAAATTTTATAGTCTGAAAAGGAAAACTTAAAATGGGATTATTATTTTTGCTGCACAATATGTTTTATTTTCAAATGAAGCAAAATAATTGCATCTAACTGAAATTTTTGAAAAATTCATAATCACTTTAATTTTGTCTTTCATTTTAAATAAGTTCAAATGTTCATTAACACATGTAGAACAAAAAATAAAACATAATGCATTTACAATAATGTCAACAGCAAATATTTATTGGTGTAAAGAATTAACATTAAACTTCTACATTGTTTCTTCTTTCTACATTTTATTCATGTATTATTAAATTCTCTTGTAATGTTCCGTAAAAAAAAAGGATTGATTTCTGCGATGCATTGTCTAATTACATTTTCTAAGTGGTCGATATTTCTAAATGGTCGAAATTTGTAAACTTTATTTTTTATGTAACCCCAGAAAAAGAAATCTATTGGCAAAGGTATGTCGATCTTGGAGGCCAGGTATTTTCCGAATAGCGGCCGATCCATTTGTTCGGAAATCGTTGATTTAGCCATTCTCTTACCCGTAAGGTGAAATGGATTGGTGCACTATCTTGTTGAAAATTTTGAAAAATTGAGATTTGCTCTTAAATTTAAAGAAAGTTCATCTAAAAAAATCACTAAACTCATTTTGTAGAAATTGTAAATATTTAGCCGCATTCAAATTCTCCCGAAAGAAAAATGGCTCCACAATTTGGGTATTTATTATACCACACCAAACGTTAACAGATTTTTGCATTCACTTATAAAATTCGGTTTGTGACCGCCACCTTCAATTTTGGGAACTAACTATGCCGTTGTTTGTGAAGGTTGCTTCATTTGTAATTAATTAATTACATTAATTTCAAAATGTACATCATCCTCCTTAATGCCCTGGAACCAAAAGCAAAAGTCCACCCTAGCATGTAGATCTCGTTCTTGAAGAGTATGAATTAATTATAGCAAATACTTATTTTTGTTTAAAATTCTTCTAATTGATTTTTCAGAAATACCGACTTTTTCTCTTTCCGAATTGGCATGGTAGGAAATACCGATATATACCGAATATACCGAATAATACAGATACCAAAACATTCAAACTCTTTCCTTCTGTAATTACATTTTTTCGATGCGATTGACCGAATTGTTAAAAATAATTGCTGTTTCGCGATAGGTGTGATAATTTTTGCTATGTATCATAAATATTTCTAGTTTTTTCTTTAAAGGCAACTGTTCAGCATTCATCATTTTGACAGCAAAACTAAATGTCTCGATGACAGTTATTTAATTTATTTGTTTGTGATGTACTCATTGCTACTTTGATTTTTACAATATGTAATTCCGAAGCCTAAGAAATTAATCGATGTGCATGCATACGTGCACAATTTTTAATAGTTCTATAGCATATGCTACTAATACAGAAGCATTTGGTAGTTTTTGAAAAAGAAAAGTGATCTATGTTGTAATTATTTTGTATCATTTGAAAACAAATCAAGGTGTGCAGCAAAAATAATAATCCCATTTTAAAGTTTTCCTTTTCATGGCTATAAAAACTTTTAAACAAAGTAATTTGGCATAGTATGTATGATTTTCTCTCACAAATTATCACAGAGAGTAGGACCTGAATATGTGTATATTCACTATGACACTATATATAATAGTGATAGGAATATCACTGCTATATGATCTCAATCAATTTTGTATACAGGGTAATTCCGAAAAACCGATTAAACTCATTTTTTGCTAAAATTAAGCGAAACTTCATATTTGGATATAGCGTTGAATTTGAAACAATATTTATTAATAAAAGGATCTTCTAAACTCAAAAACTGAGGTACTTTACTCTTAGCGTACTTTCATATTTTTGACCTTCCCTCGTATGCAATTAAATTTTTTACATATTTGATGAGTATTATTTTAATTTTAAGACATGCAGAGGCAAACTGTAAGAAAAAAGAGTTACTAAATTTAAAGACAAAAAGATTTCCCATATGTTGCGTACTTTCTGCCGGTCACTGTATATTTGTCAAACCACTCCACTACATTTTCAGCTTAGGTTTGCAGACGAGTACATTGCCGGATCGGTGGAAGATCCAGCGGGTTTGCCCAGCTTTTAAAAGTGGCGATGCTTCCCAAATAAATAACTATAGGCCCATCTCGGTTTTAGCTAAAATTGACAAATCCATCTTGTACCGGCATATATTTAGCTCTCTTAATATTAGCCTCTGTCAACATGGCTTCACGAACTGGAGGTCTACTGTGACCAATCTTGTTGCCTTTATTCAATATGCTTCTGAGGCTGTTGATGCTGATGGGCAGGTAGATGTGGTCTACGGCTTTTGATAGGATTGACCACGGTCTTTTGTTACGCAAGCTTAGCTGCTGCGGTTTCGGTGCTGCTGTGATGGGATTGATGCAATCCTACCTCTCTGATCGTACTTGTTTTTGTTAGTTATAACGGTTTTGTATCTGGTGACCGGATTATCAGATCGGGAGTGCCCCAGGGCTCCCTTTGGGGCCTTTGCTTTTCCTAATATTGGTGAATGATCCGCCCGGTTGCTTGAATTGCGAAGTACTTATGTTTGCGGACGACGTTAAGGTTTTCTCATCCATTAGAACAGATAACGACTGTATGAATCTGCAGCTCAATATTGACCGGCTGCTTGAGTGGTGTGACGTTAATCTGATGGACCTGAATGTTTCTAAATGTAAAATTTTAACTTTTACACGTAGGCGGTCACCCAATCACTACCAAGTACTGCATTGGCTCGAACCTTTTAACAAGATGCACTAACATCAGGGACCTAGGTAGAGTGCGACGGCCCTCTTTCTTTTAGTAGCCACATACACTGTTAAAAATTACAGTAATTTTGCCATGGTAAATCAGGAATATTACATGAAATAACGTTGTGAATTTACCACAATAAATCATGTAAATTTTGTTTTACATGTTTTTTCTAGGATATTTAACATGGAAAAACAAATTTCGGTAAAATTTATAGCTTTTTCATGTAAGTTTAAGATGTAATAAAAATTCAAAAGGAAAATACAGGAAAAAACATGTACAATTTTGTATTTACTCTTAAAATTTACGTAAAAGTGTAAAATTGACATTTTTTTTTGGGGTATTTAGTGCACTTTAAAAGTAATTTTACTAGTGAACTATTAATTTTGCTGTAAAAACATGAGGATCTTTTATATTTATTTGTTTTTACTTGAATTTTCGGGTAAAACTGTAGATATCATGGAAAATACGAAATTCATACGCCGCAATGTGATTGGTTATTGGATTATTTATCTGTTGCGCGTATTGTCGAACTTATTATTGCTCAATGATATCATGTACGTCACAAACAATCGTAGGTTTCGCGTAAGCGTGTTCATTCTTGATCCCTGGTTGAGCGATTCAGTATGACCTATTAGGTGCTATAAAAGAATTAGGTAAGTTGCTTGCTTTCTTTATAAAAATACATATGAAAATTACTTCAGTGTTGGGTAAATATAGAGTTCATATAAATATTACATACGAATTTTACAGTAAAATCTTTGAAAAACACATCAGCATGTGAAATTTACTAGATGGTAGAAATTTTACCTTATGAAGCAAATTTACCTGTAAAATTGTAAGCAACTTTGTTACCAACATGTAATTTTACTGCAACTTTTTTTACAGTGTATCTGCTATGACTAGATGTGCATGAAGATTTATTTGTCACACAGTTTTGTGCGGTCCAGGTTGGAGTATGGTGCTTTGGTGTGAAACTCGTATTCTCAGTCTTATGTGACACAGATTGAGGTTGTTCAGACAAGGTTTTTGAAACTTCTTTGGCTTCACAGATTTAATAACTACCCATGTCGTGGTTTTGTTCATTCGCTATTAAGTACTTTCGATGCCACCTTACTTGCAGTCAGGTGTGAGAATATTACTTTAACTTTTTTGTATAAAGTGATTCACAATTGTATAGATTGCCCGACATACTAAGTTTAATTAAAGTTGTTGATAATGTACCTACACGTTATTCATAACGTTTGTGATACGACATCAGGTGGAATGTTAGATTCTCTATAACAGATATAGTTGACGAAAATAAAAAATAGGACAACTTTATTACTCTAATGTAATTGTAACTTATGTCAATTTGATTTATGACAGGATAACAGGTAAATACACTGCGTGCAAATTCACGAGGAAATATTAGTTTACGAAAAGTTTCCGAAAGATTGACAAAAAGAATAGAGTAGTTCATTTATTTTTCCAAAAAAGAACATCTGTAAAACATCTTTAAATTAAATTAAAGTTCAACAATACAACCAATATAGAAACATTTAAAAATTAATATTTAATAATGGCGCCGTTTTTGCGTATAAGTTCGTTAAATCTTCTAGGCAATGAATTGTATAAATTGATACAGTACTCTTCAGAGATAGTTTCCCATGCATCATTTAGCACATTTAATAATTCTTCTGAATTTCTGGGTCTAACATTGCGCTTTTCAATGACTTTTACTAAAAACCCCCAAACATTTTCTATTATATTTAAGTCTGGACTTCGACTTGGCCAGTCTAGAACATTTATATTATTTTCTGTAAACCAGTTGGTGACATTATTGGCTTTGTGGATTGGACAATTGTCTTGCTGATATATGTAATCCTGTTGCGGAAAGAAATAGGCTACGGAAGGTAGCATCACATTTTCAAGTATCTGTATGTAAGAATTGGCGTTAAATCTGCCTTCAATATGCCACAAAACACCTGGTCCGTGTATAGATATCCACGCCCACATATTTACCGAAAATCGTCCACTTTTATCATTATTACTAATGTATTTTTCTTCAAAGCGTGTGTTTGTAGGACGATACACTCTAACTCGGCCACAATTCATTGATTGAAATATTTTCTCATCAGTAAAAATGACATTTCTCCAAAAATCTATATCACAAACAAAAAATTCCAAAGCAAAACCTAGACGTGCTTCCTTATGTTCTTGTTTGAGAATTAGCTTGCGAGCAGCATAACGACAACGCAACTCCGATTTTCTTACACGACTCTGAGCTGTGCGTAAAGACCCAGGTAATTACTAGCTGCAACTGCATCAACTACGCTATCGAAAGGATTTTCCCTCAAGTGCATTACCAAAGCATATCTTGCAAGGTGTAGAATTTTTAGGTCTTCCCGAACCGGGCTGTCTATTAAGAGTTTGTTTCGTTTCTCCATTTCTGAGAATTTTATGCACCGTATTACGATTAATATTATACAATTCTGCAATTCTTCTTATAGACCAACCATTTTCTGCTTTGCTAATTATCCTTGCTTTCGATAAAAAGCTGCGGCATTTCAACTTTATGACAAATATATGAATTTATATGTCAACTGACAGACATACCGTAAAAATGAAAGTCGCATTTAAGACGCTTAATTTTAGTCAAAATGCGTTATAAAAGTTGTCCTATTTTTTATTTTCGTCAACTGTACCTCCTAAAACATTCTTGCGAGATTTTTGATAGTGTAATACCGGTTCATGACAAATGATCTAAAAACGAAAGAACACGCCTTATAAAAATGTTTCACTGTACTATGCGCTTAATTTTATGTAATGTTAATTATAAGAGCTTATGTAACCCTATATATGCGCTTCTTAATTAAAACTTTAACATGTTGCCGCATTATCCGACTAGACTGCAGCCGGCAAATCTATAATTACGAGACAAGAAAGATTACACGGACGGTTACATACGTATTAGATTAGTTAACCGAGAGTCCGATCTTTCTTTCATCTTATCTCCTCTTTCCACCGACTAACCGACGCGACGGCACAGTCTATCCATTCTAAAACAAACAGAGAACGTCACAGCACGAAGCAGATCATTATACACCCCGGCCGAATCTATAATTATAATTCTGTCCGGCCACTCCCACGCCGCTAAGCAACGTCCGTGTGACTCATCGTGGCTCATTGTCTTCCGCAGCGTCCTCTTCGCTTCTCGTGCGGCCGGGCGATCGCATTAACGCCACTCAGGTCCCGATCCGGACATACGTTCGGATCTGTAGCGTCCGGCTTCGACGTTGGGCCTGCATACAAGATCGGGCGCACACACACACGAAACACGCATAGATAGGGTTCCAGCAGGACGCATCCTGACGGCTCGAAAATGAAATGACGATCGCATATAGCAGCAGCATAGACGAACACGACGAATACCGATGCGCCTCGACTCACAATTAATACCCAGGCATTTACGTGCGTCGTGAGCTTATTACGGATCGTTCGCGCGGACAATCGGCCAGCCGTAGAATGGCGATGGTACAATGCCTCGGCCGGTAATGGTGGACGCGGCCGGTTGGTCGACTTGCACCAGCGCCGGGCACGTCTGCATTGAATAGGGTGCTTTATTGCTTCTAAATTCAATGACCGTTCGAACGTAAACGTTTTCTTTTCAATGTCAGGCGGATGAGTGGTGCTAGCCGATGCGTCGACTTCGCCGTATGTTATAGTCGGTGTATGCGGGGCATTGATTGGGCGTGTGGTAAAAATCCGCGTTCTCTATAAGTCAGATTTTCTAGGAAATTCACTACGAGAAAGGGTATGCCCTTCAATGTTTAAATAAAATAATTTTTTGTCAATCTTTCTAACTGGGTCTGGTTTGAGTATGGTTTAAATAATGTGAGTAATACGGCTATTTTAAATTTTTGTTCGTTTCTGATTCGCGAGACTACAAAATTAATTATATTAGCAAGCGATTGTTCCTCTTGCAAAGAAAATTGTTAGATCTATGATTAAGGCATCATTTTGTGAATTATGTCGTCCATTCTTTAAAAAATTTAAAATTTTAACATTAACAGCGCTACACAGTAAGAAATTGCGTGTAGAAATTAACACTAAAAGTGGTCTATATAAGTCCACACTATCTTTGGTAAAATTTACACTGTAAATTTTGGCAAGATTTACCAAAACCACACGGAAAAAAATTAGTGTGTACTGCTTACTACAATTTTGCAAATAACTTTTTGTAGTTGTCCTTATTACATTTATAATCTTCTTATTCGCACTGCTGTAGTAAAAAAACTGTACAATTTGTAATGCTAATAATGCAACTACATTATAGACACAATTTTACTAAAGTAAAGGCAAAGCTGTTAATAAATTACTTACAAATTTTGTTACTGTTCCATTGGCAAATTGTAAGAATTTGTATTAAAACTTGTAATAATGACATACGCAACTATGTGATAAATCACTACAATATCATCTGGGGGTAAAAAGGCTGATGACATCACATCCCTCTACGTTTCTATTGGTGCATTTTTTGTGACCAACTATTAACTAATGCATCTCCACATGCGCATTGTTTATCATTTTCGTGTTTACTGTTTACCGTTGTGGCACATTGTTGTTTGGTAGTTGAGGTAAGAAGATATATTGCACACATTTTATCAAGACGGATGAGTTCATGAAAGAAAGTTTGATGAATTGGGAATTATACGAAACGCCAGTTCTGTTTTTTGATGGTATGAACTTTTAATATCTATTTGTTTATCATTACTCAATTAGTAATATTAATCGGCTTGTTTAACTCAACAAGTCTCTTGGTTTATGCATTCGTACATACATCGGTATATATTTGGGAACCATACAACAAGGTTATTCGGCACTTAGTAGTGATATAATGAACTATTATATAGTGAATAATTATATATAGTGAAAGAAATTTTCAATAAATATAAATGTACTACCAACTGTTATTTTATTTGCTTCATTTTGCTGATATTTTTTTTTTTTGATATAATCTTTGTGTAATAAGTTTAATAATAGGGAAAGTGCTGATTAACATATATTTTTTTTAATGTTAACTTCGACTAAGTATTGCTTAAATACATGTGTATCACCATTTAAATTTTTTGAAGCTATTCTACCAGCGCAGATCTTAATGAAACCTTGGCTAGAGTCGTAGGTAGGTGTAATGTAAAATCACTCAATTTTACTTCAGTAGCACACAAACTCTAATGTATAATATACATAATGTATATATGTATATGCAAATCCCAATCGTGTAGATTAATTAAATATAAACCATTTTATAAAAACAAATTACTACATTTACGTTTACGGTATTTACAAAATTGTTAAGATTTTATTACACTTAACAATAATGTACATTACAGCATAGTATAAACAGTTACTACATTTATTGAAGCTAATAGTTACATTGCTGTAGGAAAATATAATAATGGTTGTAAAATTTTTACTACAATACTGTAAAATTTGATTACACATATGTTTAGGTAAGTGTTACAATTGTAATATATGTAAATACAACGCTTATTTACAAATGTTTAGAAAAATATACTACAAGTTGCAATAATCTGGTATTTTACTACAAGTTGTAGTAAAATTTTATGATTGTATAGTAAAATTGTCGCAAAATTTTTCCGTGCATATGGTAAAACCTACACTCTAAAGCGTGTTGTCTGATACACTTACCCGTGTAAATTCCAAGAAATTAAGTACACCCCTGAGTGTTAGAGGTACACCATTATGGTATTTTTGTTTATAATTATATTGGCAAAATAAAACTATTTGACTTTAAAAAAACGTGTTTTATTACATGTAGGATTAACATTGATACACGAATAAGTAATAAAACATGAAATATAATTATGCAAAATGTCAGAGATCTCTTCAAGAAGTTAGAACAAGGTTCTAGGTTCAACGTTTCGTTGTTCAGTACAATAACGAAACGTTGAGTCTAGAACCTTTTTTTGTCAATTTTTAAGTTTGAAGTGCATACCTTTGTTTGCGCCTGCTCTTTTTGGTGCAATTACAAATGTTGCGTCATCCGTATTAGTATTACAATCTGCCAGGCTCTCTTCCGATGTCACACTACTCACACTTACGGTGGAAGCGCTGGAATGATCGCTTTCATCATCCCACACATCTAATAACAGTTATATAGTTTGCTTTAAAATATTAAACAAAATAAATACTTTTTACTCAAACATGATTTTTCACCCAGTAATAATAAACAATTTGGATTTTGTTGAATATATAAATCAAAAGTCTCTTCATCCAACATTGCTCCATTTTCATCGCTTAAAAACATTTCACGAGTCCCGGATATATCAAATTTTTCTTTGGCTACAAGAAACAATTTTGACTGTATATATAATAATAATAATATAATTACTACTAATATTATTTGTATTAACTTCATGTATTAACACAAGATATATGAATTAATAATTATGTTTAGAACGGAAGTAGTACGAGCCCTAGGTCAATAAACGTCCCCTGCGGAATAAAAACTCACTATTCCTTTGGTATATAATATACCAATATATGCGCAATGTTATTTATTTATGGAAACTGATTTGGGACATTTGTGACATGAAACCGGTCATGATTAATGAGACATACTACAACATACGCCATTACCATAAATAAACAAGTAAACAAGATTCAGCCCGAATCTGATCACGTGTCTTAGCTATCCCTACCTCACATATTCTAGAACTCTTTACGCGCAGGCGAAATAAAAATTTTACACCCTCAGGTGTAAATGGTGTAAATACTTGAAATACTGATGCCAATATGTTTTACCAAATTGCGTTTGGTAACAAAATGTAACTTTTACCAAATTAGGTGTAAGTTTCAACACGTAAACTTTTTACCATTTACACCTTAAGCTTTACACGCTGAAATTTCTTACTGTGTATACATTTTTATAATTATAATTTTTTAGAAAACAAACGAATTAACCTTTACCAAAAATAATGATATCTACACTGAAAAACCGATATAATTAAACCAACTAAATATATTTTGTTAAACATATTTTCTTTGAAACAAGCACGCCCTTTGTTGTTTCAAATATATGCAAAAAATGTATACTATTCACTGAAACAAAATATTTGGTTAGAAAATTTAATATATTCAAACAAATTATTTAGTTAAGTATGGTTTTAACACAATAATGTAGTTCAAGTTTGTAAAAATGTTGGATTGGTCCAATTAGGTACTTTCACATTGTTGAGACAACATCGGTACCTTGTTAACTCAAACAAATTTGTTACTTCGGGGAAATAACTATATATTTGGGCGAAATATGCAGTTGGTTGGGGTCAATTGATTCTAACATGCATAAATCCACAACATCCATAAATTAATCTTATTGAGTGTATGCGTTTAGTTAGTGTATTTTGCAGTTATAGCTAATATTTCTGAATTATTGAAGACTTGGGATTAACTAATTTATATAAATCAACATATACAGGATGATTCAAATTAAGTGCGCACCATTGCTATATCTGTTCCTATTGATTCTAGAAAGTAGGTTAAATTAGCTAAGTATTAGGGTTTTTAACGCTGATTAATATGCAATATACGAAAAAACAATAGAATGACGCATTTATAAAAAATGTTGACATTTATATATATTTTTTTTAAATTGAACACCCTGTATATTGTTAAAAAAAAATTAAAGATATTTTAATTGATGATGCAAAAGTATCAATACAACATTGTCTTAAAATGAATAATAAAGAAGTTGAGTAAACTCTGGGTAGCTCTTAAGATTGTCCTTCCATCCAATCGGCGGACAACCACCCTTATTTTGCAATTCGTTCACGTTGTTGTACCGGGTTTTGTATATCTGATCTGTTAAATATCCCCAAAGAAAAAAGTCTAAAGGTGAAAGGTCAGGAGAGTGTGCTGGCCATCGAATTGGCCCATTTGTATCAATCTACTTATCGGCAAAGATGATGTCCAGATAGTTGTGAACTATGCGCCAGTTGTGTGCCGCAGCATCAGGTAATTGGCGTTATCAAGGAAATCCTCTCAGAACGGTACGAATAAATTCCAGATATCTCTCCCTTGTCAATGTACCATTGCAGAACACTGGACCAAAGACTGTCGAAGCAATTAATCCGCACCCGACATTAAAACTAAGTGCAGCATGTGGACGCATTAATAATAAATTTTCTTACCACCAATAGTGTTCATTCTTCTTATTAAACATTTCTCTATTGGAGAAATTTCTTTCATCACTCCATAAAATACATTGTGCTCTATTCAAATTTTCATCACAAAAAATTATAAACCATTCACAGAAAGCCAACCTCCTGTTCGAATCTCCTGGTTGTAATGTTTGTGAGGTTCGCTACTTAAACCCAATTCCTTAGTAGCATCTCTAATGGAAAATTCCCGATGGGCTTCACAATATGCTAACACTGTAATCTCTACCTCCTCGTTGATAATGATATTTTTCTTTGTAAGTAATCGTGTTGCCTAAATTGTTTGTAAAGTTTTCTAAAGTAACATCGATCTGGTTGCTGTCGTAAAGGATGCTGTTCAGCATAATATTCGACAGTCGCAAAACTGAAATTAATTTAAATTTAAAATAATGTAAAACAATATGGCGGGTGTTGTCATTCATATCAAATGAAAGCTTTAGAGATAAAGAAAAGGAGTTTTTTGATTTTTGCACCGTATCCCTTGATCTGCTATTTAATAGTTCTTGTAATCTCCATTATCACTAAATGGAGAGCAACGTTCAGCTTTTAAAACATTTTAAAAAGAATTAATTGCTGTTAAAATGAGTAAATGATACTGAGCGTTTCACAAGTTAGTTTCAAAAAGGTTGTTTGAAGAATTTCTTAAATATTTTATTTTCAAATGTAACACACTATATATAAATAGTTCCGCACTACATTAGCCAACCTGCTATGCATCATTTTTTCAATTTCTTTTTGTCTTTCGTTTTCTCTTCTTCGAATATTAATATTGCCGGAGTTAGCATGTGTTATTTTACTTTTCAACGATAATGTATACTTGCTATATACGATCGCACGTTTCTAGAGACGAGAGAAAAGTGTTTAAATTTGACTAATTCGTGAAAGACGACGTCAATTTATTTGATATACAACTGACCTGGGAGTTTTTCTAGGATGCCACGGTGTGTCGGGCACCAAGTAATTTGTCGTGATGTTGTTGTTGGGTTGGTTAATCGCGCCTCTCCAAGCCGGAGCCCGTGTGTGTGTGTGAAGCTCGGAATTATTAATTCCGCTTATAAATCAGCCTCGTTAGACGCATCAGTACGAACACCTTGTTTACATTACTCTAATATATAGAAAGATGGTAGATCAGTTATCCCGGCGTACTGGATGATAACGAGATGTTAATAGGAGTAGAGGTTTGAACACTTGTGGAAAAGGCGTTGGAGATAGATATTAACACGTTAATAACGTTGACACTCAACGAAACTGTAACGAGTCTGTAGTTGTGAAACGCAGTAACCAGATAGTTTTCCCTATTAATGATGATGATTTGTCTTTGATGCAGTGTGTCGTAATTTTAATATATGACCGAATAACATACCCTAACAGCCAGAAATATTACATAGATATTTTTAAAAATATATTTTATAAATATTTTTCGTGAGAGGTTTTTGAATATATTTTTCATATTTTTTTCTAAATATAAATAAAATATTCAATTAAAATATTTATTCCATATTTTAAAATTAATGCAAGCGCTATATTTTTTCTAAAATATTTATATGAAAATTGAGATTTTTTATGCAATCTATTTAATTTGTCAAAATGAACTAAAATTGTTCTTGGTTATTTAGAATCTATAACGTCGATAACGAAAAGTTGAAACATACATAGAGTTGTCTAAAAGGCAAGCATTTGTTTTTTCACAATCACCATACAAGTTAATAATCAATAATTCTGGCATCTTTTAAGGCATACTGAAGGTTTATCAAATTAATTACTATTTTTTAATTGAAGTGTTCTAAATAAAAAACAACCGTATTTATTATCATTTTATTTGAATAAGCCAATAAAAATGAAAAATACTCATTTTTAAGTCTAGCCTTGGCTGGTGACCGGTACAACCCTATGGCTTTTTTCATATCTTCGGTAGTGGCGCTCTCATGGCGTTTCCTTGTGGCCTCTAAAACAATGCCAATTGTATTAGATCATACCATGAATAAAACATCGTACAACATTATCAACACCTACTAATACATTTGGAGCATTTACAATAATTGGAGTGGTAGCTACATTCTAATACTTACGATACTTATTTTTACTTTATTTCATAATATTTGAAAACATTCTACGTACAAAACAATAAAACAACACAACGTATTCTAACCTCTATTTGAGGTTATGACGCTTATCTACCGAGATGAATCTCTTAAGCAAATCAACTAGCAATTTATCTGGTAGATGCAGTACATATATGATGCATAAAATTCCTACAATTATATTATTAAACGATTTCTGGACATAGCGATATTGAGCATTCCGATTATCTTATAAATGCCATGACATGCTCAAAGTTTTGCTTACCTCGTAGTCACCACAAACACTAAAACACACCCCACAACAATTAATTACACAGTTAACCCTAATCTGCCCTAATCGTATACTATTATAAACTATAACATGTAACGGACAAACGAATGAAAACGTTGATGATACGCACGTGCGCGTATGCATTCTATGTACCTAATCCATAGACGCATAAACAATACTAAATCATATAACACCGGCACCGTAATGAATAGAGGTGTTGTGTTGACGTTCGCAACTTACAAATATTACAAATAATATAATACAAAACGCAGATATATTAATAGAAAAGTTACAGCGCTCAACTTAGATACTAATTAAATCATATTAGATATATATTACTAATTTAATCTTAAAACTATCATTTTAAAATAGGTACATACCTACTTAATATGTATGCATATTTTACCCATGTTTATATTATTCGTCCTACACGCACCAATGTACAAAAGCAAAAATTCAATCTTTTTTTTTATATGAAATAAATATTTACAGAAATACAAAACAAATATTCTTGCAGAGTTATGAAAAATATATGAGAAAACATTTGCAATAAAAATATTATTAATGCTACATAACATATATATTTTTTAAATGTTTTCTAATATATTTTCCTATAATATATTTTATGATTATATCAATATAACTAATATTCAAGAAAGATTTAATATTTTTTATATATTTATAAAATATGAAATAAATATAGTTGGTCACTGGGGTATGCTTCGAAATTAGCAATGTACACATTATTAATTATCCTTTCCCGAAGACATAAAGCATCATTCCGCGACCTTATAACTTCATAACCAACTGTCCCACGTGAACAGGCACACTACCAGAACAGAATCAGCGTAGAATACCCGTACTTATTACGTGCAATAGTGTATAATTACTTGTTTATCTGCCTGAAACGATTCCGCCTAGCAACAATGCCCCGGCAACTTAGTTAATATATTGCCGAGGCGTATCCTTGAACGCGTTTAGAAAAATCCGGTGAAGATGCATACATAGATATATTATGTATGTATACTTAGCTCTTTATGTTAGCTGTATGTATACCAAACAACATTGAAATTAACGAACGCATAATACTGACGCGGACAGGTGTTTTATTCTCATGTATGACCTAATATTTTATTACACCGGTCTTGATGTGTGTGCCGAGTGAGGTTGGCTAGATGTTAGATGCGGCGTCGCAAATTAAATTCTATATTGACTTTTAAATAGTTGATAATGATGCGCTCGCTTAAAAGGAAAATATGCAGGGATTTTCTGTTGGTTTGTATGCGCCGATGTAATTATCTTTAATTTTAATTATCTTCCTGTTTATACTGCATAAACAAATAATTTTGCTACATAGAAATATGAGAGCAGAGAGTGCAGTTGAGCAACACCTCATTTTCGAGATGATGAGGAGATGTTCTGGAGCTGCAAAAATTAATGTATTCAGCAATACTAGAAAGGGATTTTTTTTTATAGCATAGTGGTGAAGCAGGCTGAGACGAAAATCCAATGTCAATGGTTTAATTCCTTTTAAATACAAAATTATTTTTTGAGCTACATGGGAAAGGGGCCTTACAGCACCAGTGGTTAGGGCAACAAGTCGATAAAAGGTTTTGTTTACAATACTAATGGTTGGAGTAAGTATGATCACTCTTTTCTTAGGAAAATATACCATGGTTTTTAGGCAAAGGTATGGACAATATTGCATTTTGCAACTGAAATCAATCAGAGAACTTATGGAAACAAGGAGATCTATATTGCAATAGATAGACGGGCAAATACTGAAGGCACTAGTAAACACTAAGATGCAATGTAAACTGGGTGCGGAAAGTACATACTGATAGACAGCAATAAAGTTACTTTGCTGTGGATGTCCGGACATTCGGCAATCTAAGAAAACAAAAAACCCAATGAGTTAGGAAGAGGGAACATCGGCACGAGAGCTGGCAAGGATTAAAGGAGAAACACAAAAAATACAACAAATACACATGGAGGTGTCCGATTCAACATGTAATTGGGGATCGTGTGGATAGACGTAAACATTATAAAGTTGGATTTTATATACTTGTTACTTTATACGCTGGATTCTTGATTGTTGGTTGGGAAAGATGGCTAGCCACGCGCACTTAGGCCACACTAACATAAGTAGGCCCATTCTGCTACCTTCCCTAGGCGGAGTCACTCACTCGCAGCCTACTCGAGCCAACCAAGCGAAGAATGAACTCGAGCAGTGTAGCTGGTTTGAGGGTGTCGCCAAAGCGCCATACTGGCCAGAACTCCCCCAGGATGGACTCTGAGTTGGGCAAGCGCCGGACAGTCACATAAGATGTGCTTCGGGTGCCGTCTTCTAGTACTGCACAGCAGGTGGGCTGCAGTCGTTCCTATGCCGTGGCATGTGTTTATTAAGTTTGCAGTGATCAGTCAATAGCCCTACAACTTTGACATAGTTTACTGCGAGGAGCTTGCAGACATTATCTTACTGTCTTGGACGACAGCCTGGGGGTAGCTTTGCGTGCCTGACAGCAGGTGGTTATGGCATGCCATCTCTCCCGTGTAGAGTAGTGGCCATTGGTTATTAGGTGTGAGTGTGCGAAGAAATGGGAGAACAGGCTTCGTTTCCCATGTAAGAACCTGCAGAACACGCGTCTCACTCAATCTTCCACCAATGAGGATCGCAATATCGTCCGCATATGCAATTGTGTAGAAACAGATGTATTCAGCCCATGAACGAGGTCATTTCCACGAGATTCCACAAAAGTGGGAACAAAACGCCTCCTCTGTGGGACAGCCCGATCTACGCGCCTCTCACGCTGGCATCTCGCACACTTATTTCTATTGCCCTTTGCTCCAACATACAGTGTAGCCATCCTACAACCGTGCCTGGCTAGGGCACTGAAAAAACTATTGACAGAAGCTTTATCAAAAGCTCCTTCTTATATGTTGAATAGGCTACCCACGGTATGACATTTTATTGTGTTAACGACTTTTTGTCCGCCGCACCACTGAGTAGAGGGCAGACTCGGTAGACCTTCCGTGGATGTACACGTGTTGATTTGTGTGAAGTCGATACAAAGGTAAGGCCACCTCTCTGATATAACGGTCGCACAGTCGTTCCAAAGTCTTCAGCAGAAAACTGGTCAAACTTATCTGCCGGTATGATTTAGCCAAGGTGTAGCCGGAACGCCCTGGCTTTGGTATGAAAACCACCTCAGGTACGTACCTCCATGCAGTGCACCCCCTGAACAGTGTCACCAATGGGCTGAGCAGAGAATCCGCGCCCCATTGTAGTAAGGCACACACAAGAAAGAGACCGTCCAGGCCAAGTGACTTGAATCGTTGAAAACTTTTAATTGAACAGAGGATATCAAAGCCCTTGAGAAACGCAATGGTCAACTGCTTGAGGGAAATCCTTGAAGAATTTGGGAAGAATTCTGGATAAGAGTATTTCTTCTCTCTAGTGCTCGCTTACAGTATTAACCGATATTATCGTACTTCCGTCAATTATAATTGACAGTGGCCAGAGGTTGGATGAGAGTTGGATGAATGATACAAGAGACAAGGATTAATTTAATACTCACACCAGATCTCTGAATATGGAAGGGATGCAAATTCACGAAGCTAAATTACTATATAAGACTCAAATGTCGACAGGATACGGTATATGTTGATCAGGTTCATGAACGATGACACGGAATTATGTACCTACTGTGGTGCTGAAGTCACACAATGTTTGAATGTGAAAAGGTCGAGTACCAAGAGGACACACTTTAATTATGAAAACTAAATTATTACAAATCATCCTAATATCCCATGCTCCACCTGAAAAGGTACTACACGAGGCTACCTATTCTAAGTACTATATGGGTTCCATAACAATTGAAATGTTCCCACTCTAACTACATAATTTCCCTCTGATTCTTAATAACAAAAATATAATACAGTAGCCTCGCGACCATATGAATACTACTTTTGTGAAATGATGAAATATGTGAAATGTGATTAGTTCACATAATCGAGTCTATTGTAAATCGGTCAACTAGTAGTTATTATTAAATGTGCCCATGGAACGACTTTCGTTATCTCTCAGCATTCGCCAAGGACATTGATTATACAGTGTGAGTCTGTAATCTGGGATAAATTCAGTAAAGCGAAGACAGTAATTTTTTCCGGAATAGTGCTCGGACACGTCGATTAGTATTTAAAATTGCCCATTTTTCATCTGAGAAATCTTATACAATGTGTCCCAAATTTTAAGATATGACGTCAATAAAAAGGGTAATATCAAATTACAATATGCGTTCAATTTTTATTCCTTGTCATTAAAAGATATTTAACAATAAACCAATTCGAAAAATGAAGAAATCTGATTCAAATTTATTCGAAGAAATCGAGATAGTATGTGTCATAGAATAGTAACTTGCACGACCAATAAATTGCATTGATAACAGTTTTTGATCCAATGTGTAGTTTTCGTTATATTGTGCTAAAAAAGGAAGAAGTCACAGCCATATTTGAAAAGTTTAAAGCAATTGGTGCTTAAGGCATACTAGTCATAAAAAGAAATATTGTTCAGAATCATTCATTATAAGTGCTTAATTACGTATTGAAAATGTTTTACGCAATAAGCAAACAAGTAATTAGATGCTCTCGTATGCACGATTATTAAACACCAACATTTTTAATACCATCATTCTGTTGTTTAACATGGAAAAACGAATAAAGTTAACAGTCATAAAATCTTCTAAAACTGGATCAGTTCCTAGAGTCAATAAATTAAGACGTTAAATATTGGACGAACCACGGTTACCTAATGGCCACTATACTAACTCGCTTTATGTCGAAATTATTCCACGAAGATTTATCATCCACACAGGACTGTTGATATTCCGAGTTGGAATTTCCGCCTCTAATGGACTTTACACCGAAATCAGTTCAGATGAATCGATTTTCTCCTAGCATGGGTAAAATTTGTACGCGTTAGATTAGTGTTAAAGATATTCCGAAACAATTTGTCAATCTAATTTTAGAATTATGAATGTCAGATGTGGACAGAAGGTTTCTTCTATCTTAGATGTTGATTTAAGATTTTTGCTGAATAAATTTTATATCTTAAATAAGCGAGGGTATGGAGTATTCGTTTTTATTAGAATTTAGGTGACGCAGGAAATGTTATAAAAAAAAAAACTGGAATGTCTGTATATTTTATTAAGTAGAAATTTTGATCTAAATAGTCATATGATGATCTGTCTCACTCTTATATGATAAACAACTAAATTTATCTTCAATTATTGTAATAAATTGATTTCATTCAGAAAGCTGTTATAGTAATTGATGATCGCATTATGTGGTTTCCAATAAATACTTGTCGCTGCATGCACTTTATTTTTAATTTTTTTAATGACATTCTATCAAAATGGATTCTGAGAAACATATGTGTAATGTAGGTACTGAGAATTACAACCCCGACTCATACTTTTTTTTTTATTTCTAGATATTAGTTCCTTCTTAAAAAGCGTTTTTTTTTTTATGAAAACTCGTCCGTCCTTGATTTTAATTTGAAAGAAAAATTTTCACAGATTCTAATAATATCAGGTGATTGCCATTCGAATTAATAAAATTTTGACTATGTAGAATAAAAATGCTTGATATAACTAAAATTCTAAAGAAACATCTGTTACAATTCTAGGTTTTTATCGTGAATAGTATCAAGCAATATAATATAAAATATCATTTTGTATTAAACAAAAGCTAATTAATACCATTAATTAATTAAATATCTAATATATATCTAATATAATATATTATGATATTAATATAAAATTAATATTATAATATAATTAAAACAAATTATAATTAGGTATGTACAAATTTCTTCTAGTAATTAAAAAAGGTAAAAAGAAAATATTATTCAAACATCTTAAAATGCAACTTGTGTTTTATTTATAAATCAGCCACATTTCTTAAGGAAATATTGCAGATTCGATTCACCATCAGTATGGTTTTTATTTGAAATTTTTTTTTCGATTCGTAACAGATTGCGCTGTAATCGCAAAAAAGGACATGATTGTGAACATCTAGACAAAATACACAAAAAAGAGAAGTAATCAAACATGATTTTGTGTTTTTTTTTTTATTTTAACATAAACTAATATTTCAAAAAGCCATGTGTTCGAAATTGTGCCCCTTCACTTCGATACATTTATTTAGTCGCAATTGGAATGCCATTCAACGATACAAACCCGTACTATATTCAGTACTTGACAAGCTGTGAATACTTCCACATTGTCCGATCCCCATTTAGATTATTAATTATTAATCCAATACAAATTAGGCAGTGTTGAATATTTGAACAGTAATGGAGGCTATAACATTACAAGAGAGAATTGAAATGATTTGCATCTATGGAGAAAGTGGTAGGAATATCGATGATGCTGTTAATCTTTATTCAAAACGTTTTTCCGACAATGTGCGAACGCGCGCTTCTTTTTATCGAGTCGTTCAACAGTTCTGTAGCGAAGGAACTGTACAGCCAACAAAACGTAATCGCCGAAAAACAATTGCTGGAGGAAATAATGAAATCGCGGTATTAGCTGCAGTAGCTAATAATCCGCACATTAATACTCGAGAAATAGCTCGCGGATCAGGAATTTCTCAGTCCACTATCTGTCAAATATTGAAGCGTAGGAAATATCATCCATTTAGAGTTTCCATGTATCAAGAACTTCATGGTGATGATTTTCAAAATCGAGTGCGATTTTGTCAATGGGCACTTCAGCTTCAAGATAATCCCATCTTTTTTGCTCGAGTATTATTTTCTGTCGAGGCGACAATCACAAATCACGTATGGGAAATCGGCACAACATGCATTACTGGAGTATCGAAAATCCCCATTGGTTGCGCCAAGTTGAACATCAACATCATTGGAACGTAAATGTTTGGTGTGGAATAATTGGCAATAAGCTTATTGGTCCGTATTTCATCGATGGAAACTTAAATGGTGAACAATATCGAAACATCTTGCAGAATGAACTTCCAGTGTTACTTGAACACCTTCCCTTGGACGTACGACAAACCATGTGGTTCCAACATGACGGTTGACCAGCACCTTATTCAAGAATAGCACGAGAAGTATTAGATCGAGCCTACAATCGTCGATGGATCGGAAGAGTGGTCCAGTGTCTTGCCTGCAAGAGCGCCAGATTTTACTTCCCCCTGACTTCTTTTGTGGGGCCACTTAAAGTCTAAAGTTTATACAGAAATGTCAACCACGAGGGAAAACATGATTGAGCGAATCACCGACGCTTGTTCAAGGATTACGCCGGAAACACCTCTCAGTTGTGTGCAATCATTCCAATTGCGAATAAAATAAATGTATCGAAGTGGAAGAGCACAATTTCGAACACATTTTCTGAAACTGGTTTTTCAGTGTCCACATCAATACTAGTGAACTCATAAGTTTATTTGAAGTTTAGCCCCACCGAACAACGAAGCGCATCCTACACTGTTGAAATATACGGTGTTGGCGTTATTTGCGCTAGTCAATATTTTAGTGTTGATTTTCAAACTTTGCCAGACGAGTTGACTACGCGTATTTTAATAGAACAGAAATGACTAGAATTTCGTGTGAATGTTTTGTTCAGATATGAGGATTGACTATTTTTCTAACATCCAGAAGCGGTCAACCAATCAGAATTTTCCCTCGGATAGAAATATAGAAACCCCACCTATTCTAATACAGTATTGCAATTATACGCACCACCTGCATTGCACGTGTATCTGTTTTCGTGTTTGATTCTCCGTAATTAACATATCCAAACAAACCACCAAATGTTGACTGACTTGCAAAGGTCACCTCGTGTTATTAAACGTTAATTCCAGGTGCATAAAAAATTTCAACATCTTAAAAGATGTATTGGGAACATCTATTACGCAATTAGTTTAGACTTGAATCAATAGCATAAAACATTCACTTATTTTATAATGGTTCTCAAAAAATCATTTTAAAATTGGTACGTTTAGTTGAAACCAAAACTTGTGAATGAGTGGTTTTGCATATTTATAATTGAGGAAACGTCTTAAAGAGAGAGATATTATAAGCACTAAAAATAGGAGTTGCATATATTAAAAAGATGTTGTGTTTAGAAAATGGTGTTAAAACACCCAATAGATCGCATTAATTTAGGTTAAACAGCTAGTAAATTTGTCTAGTCTAGATCAAATAAAAATGTGACTAGAAGTATTTTTTAATTCCACGGTCAGTTGGACAAAATAACCCCTTAGCAATAGACAATACTTGACTATCTTTGCTCGTCAAATTTAAACTTCTATAGTTCTCGACAAAATAACACGAAAGAGTGGTGGACCTCTCGCTACTATTAAATCTAGTCAAAAAAGTGTTAAAATTTACAACAGTGTAAAGAAACTCAAAATATTCCACAATATCAAATCATCCTTACTTTTTTTGGTTAAATACTTTATAATTGTTAAAAATACCAAAGTTTCTCAAATTAGCTCGAAAAGTTTTCACCCGAACCCCGTATACAACACATTTAAACCATGCATTTTCCGCTAATCCCTTGATAATCGGTACCCATCTCGACCACCGACAACCGCCTGTGAATGAATGGAGCTCACAGAGCCGCCGCACAGGTGAAATTGTGACAAATTACGGATAGATCCGATTTAGATAAAATAATAATTTATGCGCCTCGGCGCATTCAAACGCCACGCATATATTTCGTACTTAAATCTTTCCAACCGCCTACCGCTCATTACGACGTAAATTCACGTGGAACGATTCAAATATATTGTCGTATAAATAATTCTTATGCGTCCGTAAGTACCTTGAATGTAGTAACGTCTTATAACTTTGCGTTCATAATATAATGGTGAATGGATTCGGAATAGTTTGTGTTATGAGGAGAATTTAGAAGAAAATGGGTGGATTGTGGGCAGAGATAGCATCTGACTTTACTGATGGCGAATACTGACAAGTAAATAGATTGATTCTTCTGAATACAGCAATATAATTTTGTTTTATACGCTTATATTATATCTAAAATGGTTAAAAGCAAAGAGAATGTTATAAAAAAATATCCATTTACAATTAAGCTTACTCAGAAGCCCTTTCAGTTTGCAATGGCCTGAAAGTATTCCTGTTAATATGTGAATGTTGTTCTAACTTAGTTCATACATTCTGCAAAACCTCTACTACTCTACTGTTTATGGGTTCCTAGATCATTCTCTGGAGATCTTCTCAATAATTGGATCCATTTGCTTTTCAATTTCTTCAGTATTGTACTGTTACTTATCCCGCAAAAGGTTTCAGGTCCTACAAATGGTATTTCAACCCCTTTGCCCATCTATTTTTATGGTTTTGAAGTTGAATTTCTTTTTCCTACCCCAGTGACCAACTATATTTATTTCATATTTTATATATATTTACAAAATATTAAATCTTTCTTGAATATTAGTTATATTAATATAATGTGCATAAAATATATTACAGAAAATATATTAGGAAAACATTTAAAAAATATATATGTTATGTAGCATTAATAATATTTTATTGCAAATGTTTTCTCAATATATTTTTCATAACTCTGCAAGAATATTTTGCTTTGTATTTCTGTAAATATTTATTTCATATAAAAAAAAAGATGAATTTTTGCTTTTGTACATTTGGTGCGTAGGACGAATAATATAAAATGGGTAAAACATGCATACATATTAAGTAGGTATGTACCTATTTAAATGATAGTTTAAAGATTAAATTAGATAATATATATCTAATATGATTTAATTAGTATCTAAGTTGAGCGCTGTTAACTTTTCTATTAATATATCTGCGTTTTATTATTATATTTGTAATATTTGTAAGTTGCGAACGTCAACACAACACCTCTACTCATTACGGTGCCGTGTTTATATGATTTAGTATTGTTTATGCGTCTATGGATTAGGTACATAGAATGCATACGCGCACGTGCGTATCATCAACGTTTTCATTCGTTTGTCCGTTACATGTTATAGTTTACAATAGCATACGATTAGGGCAGATTAGGGTTAACTGTGTAATTAATTGTTGCGGGGTGTGTTTTAGTTTCTGTGGTGACTACGAGGTAAGCAAAACTTTGAACATGTCACTGCATTTATTATAAGATAATTGGAATGCTCAATATCGCTATGTACAGAAATCGTTTAATAATATAATAGTGGGAATTTTATGCATCATATATGTACTGCATCTACCAGATAAATTGCTAGTTGATTTGCTTAAGAGATTCATCTCGGTAGATAAGCGTCATAACCTCAAATAGAGGTTAGAATACGTTGTGTTTTATTGTTTGTACGTAGAATGTTTTCAAATATTATGAAATAAAGTAAAAATAAGTATCGTAAGTATTAGAATGTAGCTACCACTCCAATTATTGTAAATGCTCCAAATATATTAGTAGGTGTTGATAATGTTGTACGATGTTTTATTCATGGTATGATCTAATACAATTGGCATTGTTTTAGAGTCCACAAGGAAACGCCATGAGAGCGCCACTACCGAAGATATGAAAAAAGCCATAGGGTTGTACCTGGCACCAGCCAAGGCTAGACTTAAAAATGAGTATTTTTCATTTTTATTGCTTATTCAATAAAATGATAATAAATACGTTTGTTTTTATTTAGAACACTTCAATTAAAAATAGTGATTAATTTGATAAAACTTCAGTATGCCTTAAAAGGATGCCAGAATTATTGCATTATTAACTTGGTATGGTGAGTGTGAAAAAAACAAGTTCTTGCCTTTTAGACAACTCTATGTATATTTCAACTTTTCGTTATCGACGTTATACATTCTAAATAACCAAGAACAATTTTAGTTCATTTTGACAAATTAAATAGATTGCATAAAAAAATCTCAATTTTCATATACATATTTTACAAATATTTTAGAAAAAATATAGCCCTTACATTAATTTTAAAATATGGAATAAATATTTTAATTGAATATTTTATCTATATTTAGAAAAAAATATGAAAAATATATTCAAAAACCTCTCGCGAAAAATATTTATAAAATATATTTTTAAAAATATCTATGTAATATTTCTGGCTGTTAGGGTAGTGAATACTACTAAGGTAGTCTTAGCGGGGTTAGCCTAGAGTCTCACCGATTGACACCATCTTGTCGTAAAGTTCAGTTCGCTTTGAACTACATCGCAGAGGATATTCTCAAATTTGCCTCTAGCGTATATGACAATATCACCAGCATGCCCTTGACAAGGTATGCCTAGATGAGTCAGCCCGCATAAGAGTTCATCTATTATTAGACTACACATAAGTAGCACAGTTTAACTAATTGTGGCTTATGTAATAAAAGTACGAAAAATAAGAATAAATTTATTTGTGACTCTAATAGCAGATCCTTTCTAAGATTCAGGACCTAAAAGAAATTTACAAAAAAAAAAATATTCAATAAACAAACTCTATTTTTACCTTTATTAACCGCCAAAGCAAAGCGGTTTCAATATCATATCATATCATCGTCCATTGTGGTGTGTCCATTAGACACGCGGCTTAGTTAGGATCGTGACGCGCGCTATATTGACCTCACTGTTTCTCGCGGTTTCATCTGCCCGCCAGAACGTATCTCCCCTCACCTCCTAGCGTTACCACATCGGTCCATAACTAATCAGGTGACCCTTGACAAGGTACACGTATCGGAATATCTCTGGGAGATTGTTGTAATTTACAATCGCGCGCAGAGTTAGAAAGAGGCATGTCACTCGGTACGTGACAATGGGGATCACGTGTGATTTCTCGCGTAATCGTTTCTGAGGTGTAACAGAATCGAAGCCCGGCTAGCCAGCTGGATGATGGAACGTAGATTGGATGCAGTTGAAGACGTGGTGGACTTTTTGTTTGCAGCTCTTTTAGATGATTTAATTTACCAAAAAAAAGCAAAATAAACTGTAAAAATTGTAGGACCATAACTGATACACAAAAAGTGTTGAATATACCTTTATTGAATGGTACTCTTTTATTGTTGTTATGAGGATGTCATCTAGCACAAATTTCTGAAGCTTCTTTCGTATGGAATTGACAGACATAATGTTTACTTTTGTACCACAAACGAGTTACCAAATCTACTATGCGTACTTGTTGCCTGAAATTAACTTAACTGTTTGTCCTCTCAAACAGCTTTTCGCTCAGTGTCAGTATTGTGTAGAAATGCAAACTTAAACTATAAAGAACGTTTTATTGATGAAATAGGAAATAATCAAGTCAATATTGTAATATAATTGCGCCTCCATCCAGACACACTCATTTTGCAGTACTTCACGACGATAAGTCATTGAATGTCTCTCCAATAAAGACATGTAATCAATTCCACGCTGCGGATATGCTCCACCCTCCTTAAATGACAGGTACTTGAGAAGACAACGTTGCACTTTTTCAAGTGATAGTTGCAGGTAGACATAGTGGGGAGATCACACTTGAGAGGCATACTTCAACTTGCTCACAACGAAACTAAGGTATAATATTCTCAGTAATTGAATATTCTGGAAAAAATTGCTGGAACGGATATAAGAAATCCCAGTGTTTTAGATGCTGACAAGCAAAGGTTAATGATGTGTGGGACAAAGTTCATTGAATGGTCAAACAGTACACCAAGATCTTGCACGGATGTAACTCTTTGCAATACAACATTGCTCAACGAGTAAGCGGAAGGAATTGGATTAATCTTTCGAGTACCGTAAAGTGGGGCAATTCCGATCAGTTTTATGTACTATTCCTGAGATGCAATTATTATTATTGATCGAAAAAAATTGAAAAAAAATTATATATAATCATACATCTTTTAGCTACACATACCATCATGTATATTAACCCAATGTATTAAAACACTATTTTTTTTTAATATATCAAGCGTGATCGGTTTTGCCCCATAATAGGGGGCAATGCCAATCACCCATCTATTTTCTTATAAGAACCGATTTGAAAGCTACACGAGGTAAATCCAATAACAAAAATTTGAATTTAAAAAAAGGAAACTTACGGAAATAACAGAAAATATGTATTATAGAAATGGCAAACAGATAAATAATGACATAAACTATAATAATTCCATAAACTAAAAACTAAAACAAAATTTCATTCAACGCGCTTCCCTCTCAGTTCAAAAACGTAGCTTCCCCTTCTATGACCAGCTGGATATATCTGGTTTTTGAAATTCCTAAATTTCGTCAACTTGGAGAAATACAAAAGTCATCTTTTCTCTTCCTTAGAAAACTACCGGGTTCTTAAAAGTAATTCTCAAGTAATAATAATAATATAATAATAATAATTAATGAAATAATAATAATAATAATAATAATATTCATGCCTTCGCATCCCCAACAGCTTTCGCCAATTACAGGGTAATTTTCTGATGCTTTCATAACGGATGAAGTGTTCTATTTTACTGTCCTGATAGCGCTTTGGAGGTATTTGGGGTTATATTTGCTGTCCTCCTGCCAGGCCATAACTTTTTTTTATAGTTTCTCACCGTAATTTCATAAAACCAACGTAGGAACATGAGTATTCATATTTCTAACGTTGGTCTATGAGTATGTTCTTTGTTCTTTTACTTTTCAAACTGATCGGCATTACCCCATGAGGTGTTAATTTTCCCCTTACTCTCTTGTTTATTCCAACACTTTTCATAAAGTCAAAAAAAGAAACGGTGAAGAATGAATGACAATTGTTCTTTTCACCTTATCCCTTTTCGAAAATTCGCTTAGTCCTAGTGGGATTCCCCAGTAGTAGTTTGTTTCCGTCTGTATGAAATATTACTCATTGTCATTCCATCGGAAATTATTTTTTTTTTTTAACACAGGAAGCTTTAATTCAATACTTAAAAAGCCAGTTAGTTATCTATGTTATAAACAAAGTTTATTAAATGACTGTGTTGCAAAACTTTCTTATCCTTTCCATAGATGCCAGACTAAATAATTGCCGTAAAATCAGGATTGATCGATTTTACCCCATGCGATCGAATTTGCCCCACTCTACGGTATACGGGACAAAGCGGCATTTATTAATATTTTAACTTTAAATTGTATTTAGTACACCACTAAACCGTATAATTGATATTACCTTGTAAACTCACAACATCAGCCAGGTTTGCAATGGAAGTATAAATTTTGAGGTCGTCAGCATAAGCAAGGACTGGACAGGAGAAACCCTGCAACAAATCGTTGATGTAGAAGATAAAAAGCAATGGTCCTAGATTAGATCCCAGCGGAACACCCTGAAGATGGAAAAAAATCATAAGGCTTGAAACCATTATAATGTACATCGTTAGATGAAATTGAAAACTGGCAGTCATTCAGTAAACCAAATAAAGTTGTTAAAATAAAACTGGTGTTCGTTACAACAATAACACATTTCATTGAGCCAATCAAGCTACTATTCATTATAATTTCAATGATTTTGGTTTCATTAATACAATGAATGATTTATTACACAATAAATTCCGTCATCATTTAATTTTTCATTGATTTAATGTTTGTTCGTTGACCAATTTTAATCCATTATTTCATGTGAACAATGATTTCTTTCATTGTTTCAAGACCCAGTTTTGGTTCAGTGTTTTTTGTGTTTTATAAAAAGCTTTTTTCATGTCTAGGAATGCTCGAAACGATTTTTTTTTTCCATTTATCCGATATTTATATGTCAAATATGTGGATATATGGTACTTTTAAATCCGTTTTATGCCTCATCCAGTATATTTTTTATTCTTTTTCTAGTTTTCTTATCTATAATTTGTTATTATAACCATGCGTAATGAAACCAACCACGCTATCAAACGGGAAAAAGCAGCTTATTTTAATTATCACTGCCTACAGCAACGGAACAACAGAAGACTACTGTGGAAAGAGCTGCATAATTTGAATATTGGTAATAAATCATTCTCTGTATTGCCCGATAAACTGCGTGATTTAGATGAATTAAATAAGCAGTTTGCACAATCTGCACTGGTGCCTGCCTCCAATAACTATCTGCAAACATATAGTGTTCCACCTCCACACAGTCACCATTTTAATTTTCATCAAATTACGTATGGAGATGTTCTGACAGCTTTGAATCAATGTAAAAGTAATGCTACCGGCTTTGACAGAATAAATCTTAAAATGTTACTACTGTTTGTACCGTTACTACTGGACTATATAGTGCATATCTTCAATTGTTGCATTACATTTTCAATTTATTCCGATGTATGGAAGGAATCCTCCGTTACACCTCTGCCCAAAACACCGACCGCAGAAACTGTTAGAGATCTGCGGCCAATCAACATCTTACCTTGTTTAGGCAAAATTTTTGAAAAAATTCTTGAACGACAACTTCGTGCTTTTATTAATTTCATGCAGGTTTTACCAGAACACCAGTCCGGTTTTCGCCCATCCTATAGTTGCACTACTGCCGTTTCTAAGGTAATGAACGATATTTTGCGCGCGACAGATAATGGCAAGATAACTGCACTCCTTCTTCTTGATTACACCAGAGCATTTGATACTGTTCATTACCCAACACTGTTATCAATACTACGTTTTGTTGATTGGCTGATGACGCCTTAACTTTAATGGAGTCTTATCTTACACACAGATGTCAACGAGTTGTTTTACAATGCAAGATTCCTCCAATGTAATCACATTAACATCCGGCGTACCACAAGGTGCAATATTATCACCGCTTTTATTTTCGTTGTACACTTTCCGTCTCCCTACAGTATTACTTCACTGTAACTACCATTTGTATGCCGACGACGCTCAGATATATTTTTCATTTGATGCGGATAAGCTAAGGCAGGCCCAACACTTTATCAATGAAGATATATGTAAGCTAATTGCCTACTCTGATGCCCACTGTTTATAAATCAACCCTAAAAAAACACAATTAGTATTATTTGGACCAAAACAATCCGTGGCCGCTATAAAAAATTCCATTGATATACGTATCAATAATGAATATATACAACCGGTAGACTGCGTTAAAAATCTTGGCATGTTCATCGACTCACAACTGCGCTTCAGCAATAACACGTCTTCGCTAATCAAAAAATCAGTGGTAGCTTTAAAATGTATATTTCCCCATAGAAAAGTTCTAGATCTTGAAACGAAATCATTGCTGTGTGAATCGCTTGTGCTTTCTCATTTTAACTATGGTGCAGCCATTTATTCACCTTGCCTGACGAAGAGAGATCAATCAAGGATACAGAGAATACAGCACTCTTGCGTTCGTTTGGTGTATGGTATGCGAGGCAGGCGTGGAGTTACGCGAAAAATTAGAGAGGCTAGATTACTTAACATGCGGAACAGGAGAATTTTGCAGTCTGCAGTGTTCTTCCTGAAGATCATTTCCAACCAAACACCTATGTATCTATACAGCAAAGTTGAATTCAGGCATCGCACACATGATTTGAACACACGAAGTAGACTCCTCATGTCAATTCCTAAACACAGACTTTCAATGTTTAAACGTAGTTTTACCTACAATTGTGCTGTAACGTGGAACACTCGCATTTACCCTATCATCCGTGGAGCAAATTCATCGATTGGCGTCTTCCACCGTACCATGAAATCACATCTCCTGCAGGAACAGTGAAATTTGGCCAGTGGCGTTTTCTACAATTCGCTGGATCTGTTGTGCGTGTACTGGTGCCTGCGGTGACGTTCTTCAGGAAGTGTCGTTCTCGGTAGTGACTTTCTCGGCTGTGACTCTGTTATTCTCGATTTTGACTTCCTCAAGTTTATGACAAATGCATAATATATAAAATATATTGCCCTTACGTATAGCATTCACTTTTTTTTCTATCTATTTAATGTTCCGTGCATTCATTTTCATTTTCATGTTGTTACGATACTTTCTTTTTTTATTATATTATTTTAAGTTACATTTTGTTAATCTTTATTTCTACTGTAGGTTGCAGGAAGAGCGCCGAACGTACTTTGTACACAGGCAATGTAATCTTTTTGATGTAATAATCAATACATAATAGAGTCACGATACAATTATTATAGTTTATCACTTTTTTTTATAGAATTCGAAACATAATTTGAGTCGTTCATTTTCATCTTTTTAGAATTATTCTTAGAGACTAAAGTAGATAAGATTATCATAATAAGACGATTCCCAGTTCAAAACTTTGGATTCTATTTGAATAATTGTTTCCAGTTAACTATATGCGAATAAATAACCTTCTATATTTTTTCTTTGAAATTCTGTCGGTCATTCCCAAACATATGACGGTGTATAAATATGTTATATAGATGTTAATTATAATTAACCATCATTATACCTGGATAAATTGGATCATTCTCCGAACCCATTATAGCAACATCTTAAAACCCAATGAAACGATTTAATTTTGTATCAACTATTATGAACCAAGTTGATTTAATTAACGAGCCAGTGAAATATTTTACGCTCCATTTTACTGACACAATCATCACGTTGACCATTGTTACATATCTCATTCCACGAAGAACGTGACTGAGCGCTGCTAAGACGTGTGGAATTCTCCTAAATAAAGTCGCGAGCGTTACATATAACCAACAATAACAAAAAAAAGCTTTATAAATATATCGATGTGGGTATACATATATAGATTATGTCTCACGCGCGTGTGGGTTGATTAGCTCTTTCTTCGGTTCTCATTACTGTTGCTGACGTCAAATGGTGTAATTTCCCCTCTCCGGGCACCTTTGTGCCTGCTTACGGGTAGAATTAATTGAGTTAACACACGTCGAAAACGTCAAAAGAGACAACCATTGTCTAGGTGATAAATTATGCAGTTGGCGCATGCATCTGTGGGGCACGTTTTGCAATCTTGTCTTAGCTGGAGGTGCGAGATGCGGTTTGATTAATCGAAATATCTGGCTAATTTTAACCGGGGAAATAGCGGGAATTAAATTGAAGAAACCCCGAAGCCGTTATTAGAAAGTCCGATCGTGCGAAATATTACGATCGTGCCGAATTTATTCCGGAAAAAGCGCCGATTGTAATAAGGAAGTATCCCTCAGACAGATTCCCAGAGAGTCGAAGAGATCTCCTTCTCGAGATAAGAAGCCTTTTGTTCCTCCTCGTGGTGGCGAGGGGGTGGGTGGGGTTGAATATAAATGAGAGATTTCGTAACGATTCCAGATCGATGTTACACGCCTGCCAAACTTACGAGCCGAACACGACCGTGCTCCACTAAATATGCACATATTCAGATGGAGTGTACAGGAGCCCGGAGTAGCCGATCGTTTCTCCGCGTAGTTTTCCGGTGAGATCGGCACAGATAATGCCGGGGCTGTAACACGAAAATTATACAAATCACTCTGTCGCCGGGCGACCAACAGGTAATATAGTAAGTGGTGGCGACGTGATGCGGTGAAAACACGAGAAATTTATCGCTTTGAAGAGAATATTGTTGTGAGGATCGTATAGTAAGCTCGATATTATAGTATCACGTATCACATGGCATATTTTCTCCTATATTATTTTATGTCGATTTATATTTAAATTTTAACTATAATATTTAAAAATAATTGTATCTCATCTATTTTATTACTCTCTAAAAAAATACGCATTGAATACCTATTTTGATGTAAAACATTCAATCTAGTACAATTTTATTTTGTTGTTTGTACATTTAGGTCAGATTCATTGGTCTCGATTGTTTGCGAAAATTTCTGTATGGTCTCACTATAGCATGCTCTGGCCGCAGATTTTCATCAAAAATTTTTTCGACAATTTTTTCCGAAATTGCAATTCTAAATGCTGCAATTTCAGTATTTCTAATTTCTAACTGTTCACAGGTCATGACCAGTCATGACCAGTCATGACCTGTGAACAGTTAGAAATTAGAAATTGCAGCATTTAAAATTGCAATTTCGGAAAAAATTGTCAAAAAAATTTTTGATGAAAATCTGTGGCCAGAGCATGCTATAGTGAGACCATACAGAAATTTTGGCAAAGCTATCATCATCAGCAGTAACACTGAACTCAGTTCAGTTCAGTTCAGTGTATCTGCTGATGATGATAGCTTTGCTATCGAAACGTACGTCCAATTTAGTGCAGTTTGTGATGAGGGGTTTAGGAGAAGTTTACTGGAATATTATTACATTTTAAATGATTTTTTATATCATCTACTGTTGTCGTATTTATTAATTCGGATATGAAGATCCACTTCCTATTATCAACAGCTGCCAGTTGTATTTACATTTTTTCCCCTCACGACCTTTTGAGTAGATCTTCTTGCTTTTTCATTGATGTTTCCTTGTCTCGATTTGTTTACATCTTTTTCCTCTGGAATTCGTTGTCTTCCATCCTTCTTTACTGTATTCAATATTTTAGAAGATTTGTCTCCACCCACCGTACCTGTAGCGTCATCTGCCTTTTGCGATCTCGTGATAATCCTATTTTCTGTCGGTTTCTTCTGCTCCTTGTTTTTAGCATCACCTTCGTCTGCCGATGTTGTTGTGTTACCAAATTTGTCTCATTAATACTGCTGCTAGTTTGTACTATTGTTTGTAAAGTTTGTATTTTTGTTGTCATTTCCTCCATCTGTCTGTTTAGACGGTCTATTTGGTTCAGAACTTCGCTTACCTCGTCATTGCCCGATTTCGCACATTTCACACACAACCATTTCACGCTAGATTTAGCTGATTCCAGAAATTTCAGCTCAGTTGGTTTAAACGATGAACAAGAATAATGCAAACCCATTTCACAACGGCGGTTTATACACTTTAAAACTTTTGTATCTGATCTTAAACAGCAATTATTAAACATTTCTCGCAACGGCACATGCTAAGAAACGCCATGATGAAAACTAATACTAACTAACTAACTAAACTAAAAAATGTATTTATTTAATTATGATATCATCAAAATTTTGCTTTAAAATAAAAATCTAATTTAATAAAAAGTACATCTCTCAAATTATCGACACCTATCGGTAGAAACAGAAAATTTTAGCTCTTCAAAAGAAATCTGTAATCAGTCAAATAAGATTCATGGAATTTTTAATTGATTTCAATACAAATCACATACAAAACGTAAAATAGACACCCAATATTTGAATGGAAAATAATTTTTACATTAAATGTCAAAATAATTGAAACCGAGATTCAATGCTAACCGGGTTACGAATGTTTGACGACCGACAAATGCCGTAATATTCGTGTAATACGAAGATTTTGGAGTTTCCATTTAAATTTGTATTTAATAATCCAAATTTATTTGATTTGCAATATACAAGTTAAAAATTTACATGAGAATCTGTGTCTTTCTTGATAATCGGCTACTTCTTTATACAACAACACTTTGATGTCGACCATCATTTGATTTGGCGGCAAATACTTACCTCGTGTCAACAAAATTATGAATTTTGGTATAACTAACAGCTTCTTTGCGGGTTTCGCGTGTGTCAAAACTTTCGCTCGACGTTTCGCTGTTCATACTGACAGCTTCTTCAGGATAAACTGAACTGATTCTCCATGGTCGACATTCTTCTTATATACGCCCCTGGTGCATCCAACCGTGTAGTTTCTGCTCCATTGACCGTGAGGGTTCGTAGAAGGCTCTTCCACGTGTTGCTAACGTGGTACCCTTCTTCTCTGTTAACGGTTTTATTCTTCTCTATTTCTATGGCTTCCCTGATGAGTCTTTTTTCCGAGTTTTTGTAGTCTGTGTTGTTATTCTTTACATTCTTGAATCCATTTGTGTCCGGTGTCGTGCATGTGTTCTGCCACCGCTGATTGCTCCGGTCCTTCTTAATCTTGTGTCCCTCGTGTTCTTTATTCTTTATGTCGATGCTCTTCCTGTTTGTCCGACGTAGCACTGTCCGCATTGGCTGTTATCTTGTAGATACCTTCTGTGCGCCTTGGTATCTTATCGTTGCGGTCGGTAGATACTGCTGGATCGACGTTGCAATCCCGAGGCGTACTTGTACGTACGTTTCTTCAACATTCGGCCTACTTTTTCGGTGACTCCTGCTATGTAAGGTAAACACGCCATCCTCTTCGTGGTTCTGTAGTTGTCTCCAGTGTCGTCTTCTTCTTAGTGGCTCTTCTTATGTCGATGTCAGTGTAACCATTCTTCTTTAGTGTTTCTCTAATGTATCTTTTCACTGGTAAGATGTTGTTCGTCACTGATGGTTTCGGCTCTGGATAGCAATGTTTGTATTAATGTCTTCTTCTGCATCGGATGATGGTGAGATCTTGCATGCAGATATCTATCGGTGTGCGTCTTCTTTCTAAATACTGCGTGCTGTAGCATTCCCTCTTTTGTTTTCTTAACCATAACATCCAGGAAAGGGAGATTTCCATTTTGTTCTTTCTCCATGGTAAACTTGATGGCTGGGTGCTGTGAGTTTATGTGTTCCAAGAACTGCTGTAGTTTTTCTTCTCCGTGTTGCCATATTACAAAAGTATCGTCGACATATCGCAGCCAACACTTAGGTTTCATATCGCTGGATTTTTGGTATACTTCCTTATTCTAATGGGATACTCTGTATATTATTATTTGGCTGCATTGTGCATAGTCGAAAATCAGTCTAAAATTATACCAGGTACTAAAAGCGCATAATGTGATAGTTTTCGAATTATGCACGTTGGGATGTAGGACTATATTATCCCTGGCAACAAACAGAATGAAAAATAGGTGGTATCACGCATTAAACCTTGTATATGCGTCAACATTGCCATGCAAGCTGCAGTGTAAAGTGAATGAAATCAAATGTTTCAGAACCTAGGCCCAATTTTTTTTAAATTAATTTTGGAATTGATCGAAGCATGCAGATATTACGGATTGGTGAATAGGAAACTAACAATTATCCAGGATCTGGAAAATAAATTGTTAGTTACGTTGCTATCTAAAACCCAAAAAAGAATCTTGATTAAAGTTTGATATTTAATGCATGTTAATCACTGAAAAGTAGTTTTTTTTTGTCGCAAAATTATTATTATTTGCCACACCTGCATCATCATAACTATTTATATGCACTTTCATCAGAACACTTTTTCAATGGGAAATAGTTAATTTAGATCTTAAGGAATACCTTAATGAATGAATGAGATTTCCTGGAAGGATCGCTGTTATTAGAAATCGCACGCGTCTGCGGTTGATAGGAAAAAAGAAAAGATCACTGACGCGATGAACATCACTTCGTGAGAAAATGAGAACAAGTGATCTGAATATCCGCCTGTGCGGTTTGCGGTTTCGCAGAAATGTACACAAACGCACACGTATGCATAAAAGAATGATACACATTCATGTATTAGCTAACTACCTGCGCGATTACTGCTTAGGATAAACAGGTAACGAATATGTGGTCATCTTGGTGTGAAAAAGAGTGCCAAGTTTCTGGGAAGTGAGATGATGCGCGATCGAAAGCATATAAATGATAAAGTTTGTATCATAAAATTTATTGATCTAATAGGAATGATTAATAATCCTTGATGGGATAGCATTTGGTAATCTATTACAAATAACTTTTAAGAGAAACGGTAGAAGTAGTTAGGAAAGAAGTTGCAACTGTGGTTTTTCGATTTTTAATAATTTTTAGAAAATATATAATAATATGTATACACACTCTACACAATGGGGCAGATCGGAAACGTACACCATGAAAAAAGTGGGTCCAAGAATAGATACCTGAGGAACACCTCTCACTATAGCACTCGTCGTAGACAAACAACCTTCAACATGGACTAGCTGTTTACAACTAGCAGTACAATTCAAGCTGGGCAACCATCCAAATCAGAAACTCAAAAACAAAAGAAATGGCGAATATCTTTAGCGAAAAGCGTTCAATATAGCAGAAATAATGCAAAATCTCACGAAGAGTATTAATTTATGTGTCATATGACTGATTTCATAATCAAAAGCAACCTTCCATTAAATTTTAATTTGACAATTAACTTTAAATCGATTTTCATAATCAGGAAAAGCTTAACGCCGGCATTAAACGCATCTAAGTAGTAATATTATATGTCAAAGCTATTCTGCTAAATATAAAAAAAAAAACTAATAAAAAGTCACGACTTACAATTCAAGTAATTGTAATTGTATATAAGTTAATTCACCATATAAATGTGTTTAATTAATTGAATAAATATTGTGCTTAATCATAACAAGAATTTATGAATTGTTAAATAATAAGAAAAGTCCTTCAATCTTATGGATTCAATTCTTCTAATTGCGTTCGATTTTATCTGCCAACTATTTTTTTGTATATTAATATACTCATCCAATCAGCTTCGAATAAAAAATATTTTACATCCGACGGCTCCACGTAAAGAGCCGTTAAGGGCGCGTTAATAGTTTTGTTGTGGGAATTCAAAATACCCGTATTTTGTTCTGGGACACATTTTGTAGAAAATTGATTTAAACGTAAAGTAAACAAATAAAATATTCTTAAAAAATGCTAGTGCAGAAAACGAGGAAAAAAAATTAATTCACGTAATATGTCGATATGTATGTAAATATGCATGTTTTAAAAGTCATTATCAAAAGTATCAGTACGTAGTAAAATCAGAGCGACAGACATATGACTGATTTTGTTATAAAATTTAAAACTTTTTAAAGATATTTGATTTTCATTCTCACTAATGCAGAATTAGGTTTCAGGGGTTAGAATTTTAGAGTAGTACGATGTTCTTTATTTATTTGCTATTTGTAGATTTGTTTGGTATTTTGGTTATTAAATATGTTAAAATAATTTGGGACTGGATTATAATCGTTTTTTTTAACGTTGCATTTGCAGTAGTAGCATACGCAAAATATAAGGTGCGCCTACGTGTATTTCATATACGTACGTACGTATCCTGTTGCAGAACTGGGAATACTCTCCATAGTGGTAGACTATGGAGTTACTCAGTTAGTTTTTCGTAGGTTCATATCCTACTGCTACCCAGCAAGAACCCGTTCTGTGCAATGGTAGCAAATGGAAATACGCCACCCGGTACAAACGACAAGTACCTTTTGGCGCAATTTATTAATTCCGCTCGCAATATCAAAGTTATAAAAAATTAAACCAAGAATAAAAAAAAATTCCGAAAGTGAAATTAATATAAAATATAAACGAAGTGAATTATATAAATAAAATAAGATTATGAAGTGGCAAACGTATTGGTCAATATCAACCTATCGTGATGGACACAGACGCACATTCAAGAAACCATCGACCGTATCATCCGTTTCTTAACAACAATGGAAACGATAATAATCCGTGTCCCTGTGCCGGCTAATGTGTTATAATTCACCATTGTTACGCGCTAAAACACTCCGTTCTAGATTACACATACATACGAACGACTAGAGCTCTTCGCTGCGTGCGTTCGTTTCTTACCGTAAATACGGGGAACGTTGCGCACAAGTGAATCGTATATTTGTAACATACATAGGAGGCTTCGGGACGGATAGGTCGGTCTCGGAAACCGATTCACGATTCTCTAGGCGCGCGCGCGATTGTCCGTCTCGTAATATAATTGACATGGGAACCGCGGCGTTCTCATTCCGGCCAGAATTGGATCAAGGTAGGCCTTGTAACGGCCGCTTTTAACAGATGTACCGAGCGACACGCGTCCGCGCTATTGTTCGCGCCCGCTAATCGGTCTCGTTGCATATTATTTTGTCACGCGAGACAATTAACGTTCGCGATTGTCTTCGATCGCGTGCGTACGTGCGAACGGCCGATGGGTCTCTGTTACGAAATTTCCGACGGCCTCGTATAATAAGATACGACACTGTATTTAATTGTTGCATTAAAAAAAAAATCATTGTATATAGCGCTGGCTCAAACCTGTATCTCACACAATCCTTTCTGTCGAAGAATATGGAACGAATTTGTTTTAAAATAAAACCAAAAACCATTTTTATTATTTGTGATAAATAAAATCAACTAAAAAAACTCAATTACTTATAAATATAATTTTATTAGCCACTAGTTCTATAGAGATAGGACAAGACATACAGTAAAATGGATAAGATACCGACATTAGATAGGTTTATACATAAAACACATATTTAAATTCAACACTGCCAAACAGATTGCTCCAGAAACTTTCTTCTGTTTTTTTAAGTAATTTTTTTAAGTAAATAAATAAATGAAAAAATGTTTAAAATAATGAAAAAATGCTAAAAAATTAAGAAAAAAAAGAAAAAATATCAGATCCATTTAAAAATGCGAAAAGGTTTTAAAAAGTGGAAAAATATGTAATTGCAAAAAAGAGACAAAAATGTTTTTTAAATAGAAAAAAAAATCAAAAAAATCGAAAAAATAAATGCAAAAGGTAAAAAATGGAAAAAAAAATATTGAAAGAACCTTAGAGTTAAAACAAAAAATAAAAGGTAAAAAGATTAAAAATGTGAAAGGTACACAGGTAAAAATTTGAGGGAGTGAAATACGGAGTCTCCGTTTTGGAAATATTTTGTTCCAAAAAGGAGTTGCCGTAGCTGAAAACAGAAAGTATTTCCTCGGTTTTGTACAAAATCTCAACCAAAACGGAGAGATTGAATTTACTCCGCTTTCTAACATGATTTTCAAGGAAGAAATAATCTCCGTTTTCTCTCCGCATCTACACCACCGTATTTACGTCCTAAATGTAAACCAATACCCCTAACATTACATTATATTTTCTCCTTCACGGAGGTGATTTAATTTGTTTGCTTAACAGATGTTTTTACTTCTAATACCTCAACGCCGGAAAGGGAAAGGATACCTCCGATTGGGAACATTTGTTCTCCAAATCGTAACTGTTTCCCTAACCATTTGAAAATTGCAAGTTTGCATAGGGCGTGCGCATTTATTAGTGCAGCGCATGTGCAACAAGTCTGGACGTGGTCATTTTGCAATAGTTCGAGAATGGAGAAGGATATGTCGGAATGCACTGTACCTGAAATTTATAAAATACACATCAGAGTAAAGTACGAAAACCGTAAAAGATGGGTAAGAGTTATGGGAGCAAACATCACCAAGGCAGATGTAGATAAAGCAGGTAAGAAACTTGTGCATCCTTATTTAATTTTCAATCTACGAGGTACCAATTTTTAATTACCCCCACTACATTCTAGGTGTTAGCTCTGAATAAAAGCACGTTTGTCTTAGCTGAATCCGTGGTGTTTCAACTGTGTCGTGCCTTCAACCACGGTCGGTACCAAACTCGAAGAGGGACTATATTATGGATAAATTAAAGCAATTCCAATGATGGCTGCTCTGTGACCGCAGAAGAGGACGTGCTTAGTGTGTCTATCCTAGTAATCATTAGAAATATATCCAAAATAATTCAAGAACTTGAGGTTCGACGACATTTTTGATGCATTTTTAATGATAAATAATAGAATAAATGCACTCAGCAATGGTGCTTCTGTCCACATAGAACAGCCCTCATTGATTAACTTCAATATGATGTTAAACTTAGCTACTATGGAGCTAGGTAACATAACAATAAAGTTAAAAACCTTTTCACTAGAGAGATATTCACTTCTCTTCCGATAATAATCCGCTCGAATCCTGTGGCAGGTACCTTCTTAACGGAAATAAATTCATGTGTCAAGGATGAAATATATTCCGAAACGGAGTTAACATGTTTCCGTACCGGAAATAATTTGATCCAATATGGAGCAAAATCTTTTCTCTGGCGGAGAAAATTGTATTCACTGTGGATTTATTTAATACCGTCCGTTTGTTTATTGCGGATGTAATTATTTCCAAGTGGAGTTACTTGCATTAGCAACGGAGATAATTTTATCTGATACGATAGTAGTATTGCATACATATGGGGGAAACAACATCCGTTATTCATTTTAATAACAGCAGTAGGAGTTAAAATTACTCCATTTCGGAAACTTTTACATTTATTGCAAAATAGTAAAACTGCATAAGAGAGACAAATTGATCCTTAACGGGTTAGGTTCCCTCGGTTAAAGATGTTTTTTCCTCTATGGAAAGCAAAATTATCTCTGTATTCCATCCGTTTAGTAGCAAAACATTTAACTCCGAAATGGAGGCTCCTTGAACGGATGGTCGCGAGGGAACACCGGAAAAGAGTTAAAACGGTGTTAGATTCAACTCCGTATTTTTATCTGTGTAAAAAAACAAATTGGAAAAATTGAAGAAAGCAGCAGAGGGGGAAAACAAGAAAATCTGAACTTAAAGCGTATTACACATTCTAAAAGTGGAATGTTATCGGGACTTACAAAACAACATTCTTCAAGAGGCAGGTTTTAAGAAAATACTCGACTAAATTTATTTATTTATTTATTTATTTATTTACCCTCTTGAACTACAAAAATAAAACAAATGTACTGACATTACTGGTAGTGTAACAATCTAAATATATCCTTGTAAAAAGTATAATGTCTGCAATATCAGCAGAAGACAATGACTTATTAAGCATTGCGACTTCTATAACATGTATATTATAAAATAGTTACCTTTTAATAAAAATAAAACATGCAATGTTTTTTTCCTGATTTTAAAATTATTGGTCCTCTATTTCAGGGGTCTCCAAACTTTCCAGTCTTAGGGCCATTCTGATTACACGAATGAGTTCCAAGGGCCAAAACCGTTTTAATTTTCCTGCCATTATCTATATTATAGATATTATAGATAATGGCAGGAAATACGCGCCTTGAGCGGGCATATGCCAAATTCACTAGTTAAATTGCTAATAGCTTTGTTCGTAGAGCAATCACAAATCAGTCAGAGTCAATCAAACGACTTTAAAATTGAATGAAATTTATTTAAAACTGTCAGTTTGTCAGCAAACACCGTGGCTCGGAGAGTACAAGGCATCGCAGAAAATATAACATCTCAACTGTCTGACAAAAATGTGGTTGGAGTGGTTTTCTCTGGCCTTGGATGAGTCAACGGATGTATCAGATACTGCTCAGGTGTTGATTTTTATTCGAGGAGTAGATAAAAACTATGAAGTGTATGAAGAACTTCTTGATGTTGATAGTATTCACGGCACGACTACTGGGGAAAGTACTTTTAAGGGAGTTGAAAATGCTATTAATAAAAAAAACCTTCGATGGAAAAACTTAAAGTCTACTACAACTGATGGAGGCAAAAACATGTGTGGTAAAAATAAAGAAGTCGTTGCACTTCCGTCAAAGACTGTAGAAAATGATGGTGGTTCAAAACCATTAGTGCTACATTGTATCATTCATCAACAGTCCTTGTGCGGAAAATGTTTGAATATGTCTGACGTTCTAAAACCAAATATATCAGTTGTTAATTTCATAAGATCCACTGAAGGCTGGATCACCGACAATTCCTCGAGTTTATTGAAGAGATTGGAGAAAATGACTTACCATATCATACCGCTGTACGCCGGCTTAGTTGTGGAAAAGTCCTTCAGCCTTTTTTGAACTTCGAGCAGAGATTGAAATTTTTTTGAATGGAAAAGCATCGCCCTCTTAACGAATTACATAGCGAATGACAGTGGAAGTTAGCGTTTTATGTCGATTTTACAAAACATATGAATGAATTGAATTTGAGATTGCAAGGAGAAGACCAGCTTCTCTCTGATTTAAACACTAACATCAAATCGTTCCGACAGAAAATAATACTGTTTCAATCACAGTTACGTAAAAAATGCTTCACACATTTTAAAACATGTGAAATGTTCAGCTACACTACTAAAACCGAGTTTCCCGTTGATTTTGTAATCAACGCCTTGAGTGCTTTGAAGATAAATTTTTGATACTCGTTTCTCAGACTTTGATATCATTGCGCATGAAATTAAGATTTTTCAAAATCCTTTTGATACTGACATTGAAATCCTAGCTCCTGAACTTCAAATGGAAATTATTGATTTACAGTGCAGTGATATAGTTAAGAACAAATATCAAAACTCATCTTTGTTGGAATTTTATAAGAGTCTTCCATTGGTACAGTTCGATAATTTACATAAATTTGCTCGTGGGCTGTTTTCTGTTTTTGGTACTACTTACTTGTGTGAGAAAACATTCTCCAAAATGAATTACACAAAGAATGTTTACAGGTCTAAATTAACCGATTAGCATCTTAAATCTCTTTTAATAATTAGTACAAGTAAAATTAATCCACAACTACAAACTATTATCAGTGGAAAATCACAATTACATAAATGTCTTTAGTATGTTTTATACACCCGCGGTTTGCACTGCCGCAGCGGTAGACGGCAGTACTTTGCAATGCAATAAACATTAGAAAGTACTGTCGTCTGCCGCAATCGCAGTGCAGTTGTCGTCTGCCATCGTGTTCGGAATCGTACCTGAAAGCAGGTGTTTCGAGTGGCGTGGTGGGAACTCGGCTGCTGTTTCTATCGCTGATCGCATATCATTGTACAGGAAACAGATTCATTTACCGAAGTCAAGCATTTTTTGCCCGTAAATTTTGATTTTTTGTTTCCGGACTTTCTGCTAAGGATTCATGCATTTGGCCCCGGTGTGCGATATAACGCTAGGAAAGCAATTATTATAACCGAAATGTTCACGGTAATGTGTAATAATTGAAAACCAATTGACACTTCCTTTTCTCCCGACCAATACGAAATAATAGTTCAATACCGAGACGCCTGTTAAATAATCACAACGATCGACAAACAACCTGCCTTTTAACCGTAAAATCGTAAGAACTACAAAATACGGAGAACACTTCAAAACGTATTATAACTGTTCGACGAGGCTTTATTTTTAAGCATTCTATTGTATATAACATAATAATACGACAGTATTCTCCTTTTACGTCCCATAGCTTGGGCTCAATGAGAGATTTATGCAGCGAGATTTACCGGGAAGACGTTCTGGTTTCTCATTACTTCCAGGACGGATAATAATATGAAATTAGTTGATAATAAATATGTGACAGGTCTCTCTCTCTCTTTCTATCTCGTATGCATAATTCGCTTATTGTCAGATATTATGCTCGGCATTTGAGCATCGTTAGAAACGTTTAACAGTCTTATGTCGTGCACTTCGCCACAATATTACTAAAGTAGAATGGTAGAAGAGCAAAAAAAAGAGCTCTGCTTTAGATACGACATACTCTGAGATGCGTCGCCAGTCTTCTTCTGTTGATGGTAATGATAGGTTCGCAGGAGGAAGTATTGTAGTGCATTATAACTGTGCAGTATTTACGATGGGACAATTGTGGTTTCCCATTTTATTTGTCTAAATAATCAGTGGGTAATATTTATGTATATATTATTAAGAATGACCTACGCTCTTTATTTGTTACGCGAAAAGTTTCAAATCATATACAGGCTGATTCTCAATATATGCGACAAACTTTAAGAACTGATTCCTGAGGTTATTTTAATCATAAGTTCATATGAGTATTTGTCCAAAACGGTTTAGTTTTAAAGTTATTGAATGTTTAATAATAAATTATATACTATGACTAACACGATATAAAACCACAGTTGGTTCTTCAAAAACTATTGTATTGAGAGGGAATTGTTTATTGGTCATTTAAATATTTGTCAATAGTTGTCAAAGTATTCATTCAGTTTATTGCCAGTTTCTGTTTTCTAAAATGAATTACACAAATGCTGAGATGTGTGATATGCATTTCGTTTACGGTCTTGCCAATGGAAATTCGCGTGCTGCTAGACGTCTTTATGAAGAACGATACCCGTATCATCCCGCATCATTCAATATTTTGCCCGTCTTCACCAACATCTTAGTGAAACGGGAAATTTGAAAAAAGACGGACGCTGATAACGGGCACCCATCTACAGTGAGAACTCCACAAGTTGAAGAAACGGTACTAAATCAACTTGAGGAACATCCTACTACAAGCACCAGAAAAATTGCGTTCGCTTTAAACATCGTCAGGTCACAGTTTGGAGAATATTGAAAGATCAACTGTTGTATCCATATCACATTCAACGGGTGCAGACACTTTTGCCGGCAGATTTTCTGCAAAGAGTTGCTTTTTAATGCAACACAAAATCGCATAAAATCCTGACTATTTGGCTTAAATATTCTTCATCGACGAGGCTACTTTCTCTAGAAACGCGATTATTAATTTTCACAATAATCACATATGGGCCGAAGAAAATCCGCACGAACTAGTGAATGCCCGTCATCAACATCAATTCTCTGTCCATGTGTGGGCCGGAATTGTTGGAGATCACTTGATAGGTCCACATTTTTTACCGATGCGGTTAAATGGCGAGGTATACCGCAATTTTCTTGAAGAGGAGCTACCCCTACTGCTGGAAGAAGTTCCGTTGCAATTAAGATTACAAATATATTTTATACATGACGGTGCTCCAGCGCATTTTAGTTTAGTTGCTCGCGAGGTTTTGGACAATACGTATCCAGATCGGTGGATAGGACGAGGAAGTCCACAACCGTGGCCTCCTCGATCTCCAGACTTAAATTCTTTGAACTTTTTTCTCTGGGATCACCTTAAATTATTAGTTTATACGACTCCCATTGAAAATGTCGATGAACTGCGAAATCGTATTATCCCAGCTTTTCAAACAATTCGAAATACCCCTGGTATTTTAGAACCGATTCGCCAGTCAATACGACGGAGGATAGAAGCTTGTATTGCAGTTGGGGGCGGTCATTTTCAACAGTTAGTATAAGTTAATTTTGTTTTACTAATTATTTTGTTAATTTATAATAAAAACATTAATTATGTTAACTTACTATTAAATATTATACAACTTTAGAACTAAGCGATTTTGGACATATGTTCCTATGAACTTTTATGATCAAAATAACCTCAGGAATCAGCGCTTAAAGTTTGTCGCATATATTGAGAATCACCCTGTATTAGGCAAACATCAACATGGCTAAAAACCTGATTAATCGCCATCAGACGGTGAAAGACCTGGGTGTTACATTTGATTCCAAACTGACGTTTATTAATCATGTTGATTTGACTGTTGCTGCTGCTTACAGAATGTACGGATTCATATGTAGGACCTGTAAGGATTTCAAAGACCCTAACTGTTTATTATTACTGTACTATGCTTATGTCCGCTCAAAACTGGAGTATGCATCATTAGTCTGGTATCCCATTTACCAGATCCACATTAACAACATTGAGTCAGTTCAAAGACGATTTGCAAAATATTTAATCTTTAAGCTCGATGGTGTATATCCAGTGAGAGGGGCGGATTATGGCGATATACTTACTAGATTAATTTGACATCATTACGTATAAGGCGTATTATGCTAAATGTGAATTTTTGTGGAACTTGTTTAATACAACATAGATTATTCATGGCTGTTAGGTAAAATAAATTTAAATGTGCCTAGAATAGAAAGTCGTCACCAGTGTAAGTTTTATTGTGATCTGCACAGAACAAATGTTTTGGTTAAATCTCCGATATCAACAATGTGCACGAACTTTAACGATATCGCTCATTTGTGTGATATACATAATGATTCTTTTAACTTTATATCAGGAATTATCACTAATATGTAGTTAACTGTGCCCTTTGCTCCTTTTTTAATAACCTTTATATCAATTAAAATTTTGTATTTTCCTTTTCTTACTGTATTCTGTATGTATTCGCTTATAATTTAGATAGGTACTTTTTTTTCCTGTATTTGGGTTCTACCTGTTGGAAAATAAACTATATTATTATTATTATTATTATTATTATTATTATTAACTTTACATAAAAGTGAATTTAATACACACAGTGAATAGAAAATAAACAAAATTTTGATAATGTTAAAATTTTAAAATTAGTTACACATAAAAAAGGCAGAGATTTTCTGGAAATGGTAGAAATTAATATAAGATATAATACTATGAATTTCAGATCGGATATTGAAGGACTTAGTTCAATGCAATATGCATTTTTATTAACCTTTTATAAACCAAACCAAAATGTCACGTAACTTTTGATGCAGACTATAACTTCTACTTTTGTAAGATGCTTAGATGGTTATCTACCTACTAAGCATATTTAATGTTAGTAGTTCTTTAAAATGTGATGTGTTGATATGTACTTTGTGGGCTCGCGTCTTTTCTTCGTGAATTTAATAGTTAAAAAAAAAATTAATTATTAACTAATATGCTTTTTTAAATAACTTATAATAATTCAATTTTACTTGCACTTATTCTGTGGTCAGTTTATCGGTTTCTTACTTTAATTTAAGAAGTTCAAATGTAACTAACCTCACTTTTAGTGTTGACCACGTTTTTAACTTTAAAATAATTGTGTTATTTTACCAGAGTTGACCCTGAAGAAGCATGCACTGTTATGCACCATGTTGGTGAAATAATAAAGAACTTCCAATAATTTTTAAAATTTATTGCTGGATTCCCCAAATATACTATGAGATTCAAAATGATTGTCGTAATAAAAAAACTGTTTTCCGGAAAAAAATTATCTATACTTATTACCAATTTAATGAGCGAAGTTAGCTACAAACAAATTTCATACATTAAGTGAATTTTCTTGACATTTAGCGACATTGGCGTTCGTGTTGTAGTATTTTTCGATCATTTATCTTATAATTTTCTTCAAACCGTTTGTATTTACATCTAATATCACCAACAATAGTATTTCTGAATACTGTAAGAAAATAAGGGAATTTATCTGTGGTAATAGCTCAACAAACAGGTAAAAAATCAATATTAACACTAAGTGAAATAGTTTATTACATTTTATAATTTTATAGGCTTATCATACACTTCAGCGCAATGAGTTATCAAAAGAAAGTTAAATTTTCATCCCTATAAAGTTTCTACGGTACAGGAATTATTACCATTAGATCACGATAGGCGATTGGAATATTGTCATTGGTTTAATAACAATTTAAGGGACGATGACTTGCTAAACAAATCACTTTTCTCGGATGAAGCTTGGTTTTATCTAACAGGCTATATCAATCCACAAAACTATCGTATCTGGTCTGCAGAAAATCCACACGAATTTCGAGAAACGCAATTGCATCCCATAAAAGTTGGAGTTTGGTTAGTTATGTCCAGGCAACGCATAATAGGGCCAATTTTCTTCGAGGAAACTGTAACAGCCCAACGTTACCAACATATGTTGGAATTGTATATTGCAGAGTTACAAGAAAATGAGCTTGAACCAGATTATTTTCAGCACGATAATGCTCCAGCACATACTGCTCGACAAACCTGCCAATATCTTCAACAGTTTTTTGCTGACAGGTTCGTTAGAGCACGAAGATGGCCACCAAGATCGCCTGATCTAACCCCATTAGATTACTTCATTTTTGGCTATCTAAAAAATAGGATCTATAGAAACCGCATGCATACCATAGAAGAACTGAGAGATGCAGTTTTGTCACTTAATAATTATACTAATTGTATGTTATAATTTAAAGTAATAAATAAATTTAGTTAAACACCAGTTAGTACTGAATTGTAAAATTATAATTTAGTAAAGTTAAATTAATTACATTTCATTTTTACAAGCAGAAACACCAATCCATAGTCGTTTATATAATGCGAGTTGAAATATAGGTTACGTTTTCCTTATTTATGACAGATCCGTTTACTTTCTTATGTTCCAACACTGGCTTAGTTCAAACCTTCATTACAAACACGCGGCATATACCTATATCCTGTTACTATCTATAGGAGCGGAATTGACAATCTTTTTGAATCTCATAGTATATGGTGGAGCACCAGGTTTGGATTTCATAAGTAAAGTGTCAAAATACCTCATTATTTCCTGCACATTAATTTATTTTATTTGTTTACACACTTCACTTACATGCATATCTGTCGCAAGAAATTTATTCGCACACGCATCCCTTGACAAATGGCTCGAAATAAGAACAAAGCCGTCTCTTAGAGTACCACTGTCATATCGCACTTTACTACGGCGCGCGCGGATTCAATTTCAAAATGAATAATACGACGGCATAGGAACTTAAATCACGTCATTCGCGGCTATTAGTATGCGAAAATATTATGCGCAGCGGTGTGGCCGACACAAGAGGAGACAAACGGTTTTGTACTTATTTTCCCTAACTCGCTTCGACCCTCGACCGGCGAACGCGATGTATGTACGCGCCCGCTTTTTGAGCGCTAACCTGTAACCGAACTCGTCGTAGTAAAGTGGCTATTTATCGCCCCTGTAAATTTCCTGTATCGGTTAACGACTCGCGCTGCTCTGTATCTATACCGGTGACTGTGTGTGGTCGAAGGATCTGCTTTTACGCCTACGCTTTTGGCACCGAAGGACTGGCAAATTAGAGATAGTGTAGTTACTGGTTCGTTGTGGATTAACGAGTGGACTAGCGTACAGTTTTAGTAGTGAAAAGTACTATCTAAAAATAATGTCTTGCATCACCCACTTTCAACAGCTATTCAGCAGCTGCTTTCTTTTTTAAATGTGATGTTGAGATAGGCATAGGGTTTTGCACGATATTGGAATGACCCAACTATATTATGAAAGTATTGTAATAATTACACTACGTTACAAATTAAAAATATAATATATATATATAGTCGAGTCGAGTTAGTATTTAAAAAGTGTTTAAAAAGTGCTCTGTCTTAAACAACAATTAAAGGTATTTATACATACACAACAATACCAAGAATCACATTCTTGAAATCAACAGAATTTTTGTGATATCTGTATAAATTTGCTAATTATTGTATTACGTATACAAGAAAGCGTTTTTGTTTAAATACAACACAGTATATATGTAGAGAAGACGGCATTAGTTTTTTAAGCGCCGCTCTTTTTCTCCGGTCTGTGTCCAGATTCTGTGTAAACAACATTTAAAAACACCTTAACAGTTAAAAATATATGCTAACAACAATAAACCCGAATGGAAACAATTCTATATTAGACCATGTCATAACAAATACCAAAGAAGAAATCATAAAAATAAAAGTAATACCAACAGATATATCGGATCACAACGCCCTTTTAATAAAAGTCAATCATAACGCACAACAAAAACAGAGATATGAACTAGTGCAACACACGAAAACCGACTATAAGCAAATATCAATAGGAATAAAGAATATCGAACCAAAAAATATAACATCCCTAGAAGATTTGTCGAAGACCATACAAGCAATAATAGAAAAAAACCAGAAGAGTTTAAAAATTCGAAGAAGACACAATTGCCCATGGATAGACGAAAACATTATAATACAAATAAAAAAGAGAAACAGACTGTTAAAAAAACAAAAACAACACCCGCTTAACGACAATTATAAGATAGAATACAGACATCAAAAACAGTATACAAACCGTCTCATTAAAGAAACTAAAGATCAGTATTTCCAAACCCAAATGAAGAAGCATCATGAAGGTACAAGTAAAATATGGATAAACGAACAAATAAACAAAAATCAAAAACCAAATAAAGTAATCCAAAGAAATAACGAGAGAAGATGGAAGAATTACAACACAGACCAAAGAAATAGCAAACGAAATCAACAAATATTTCGCTACAATTGGAAAAAAATTAGCCCTTAAACAACTAGGAAATCACAATAAAGTACCCCGAACCACCATTACAAGAAAGAAAATACCACCAATCACGTTCCAAGACACCACAGAAGAAGGAATCATAAAAACAATAGAAATACTGAAAAATAACAAAGCACCAGGTTTCCATAAAATCACGAACGGTATAATAAAACAAAATGTGAAGAAACTTGCACCCATCTTATGCATACTGATTAATAAAACACTGCACGAAGGTACCTACCCAGATTACTTAAAGAAAACAATAATAATACCCATACATAAACAGAACGACGACAGTAACCCAGAAAATTATAGGCCCATATCTTTGCTATCGACAATAAATAAGGTACTAGAAAAAATAATCCACCAACAAATAATGAAACACGTAAAAGAAAATGACATACTAAATTACAGTCAATACGCATTTCAACCAAAATCAAGTACAATATCTGCGGCGTACGACCTAACAAGCAGTATACAAAAAGAACTAGATCATAAAAAAAACAGTAGTAGTAGTAGTGTATATTGATATGAAGAAGGCTTTTGATACTGTGTCAAAAAACAAATTAATAGCAAAGCTCCAGCATTACGGTTTTAAAGAAAGGAATTGAACATCATAAAGTCTTATATTTTCAACAGGCAGCAAATGACAAAAGTAAACAACTACGTGAGTGATTCGATGTCTGCCGATTTTGGATTGCCACAAGGAGGAAATCTACCACCAGTCCTCTATACACTTTACGTGAACGATCTTTTTGAACAACCTTTCCATGGAAAACTATACGCATACACAGATAACATCTGCATACTTTATTCTGGCCACAGTATCAAAAATATGGAAACCAAGATCAAAAAAGATATTAACATTTTAGAAGAATGGTGTTTCAATAATTTACTTACCATCAATGAAACAAAAACTGTGTATATGATATATAGCAATAAAAGAGAAAAACAGGAAGTAAATATAGAAATAAATAATCAGAAACTAAAAGAGGTGAATGAAACAACATACTTAGGATTACAACTACAAAACACTATGAAATGGGATAAACATTTACAGAAATTGATTGAACAAAATACAAAAACTATTGTAGCTTTGGTAAAAAACTTAAAAAAATATACACATTGCTTTATTTAATTATCAATAATTCGATTAAATTAACGACAAAAAATTAAAACTAACGATAAAACTTATTTTGTTTTGTTATTTAGTCCCAAGCCTGGTGAAATGCGAGGGGAAGGTGGCCGGCGCTTCGCAATACGTATCTATCATGAAAAACTGAAAAATTGCGAATATCTCCAAAACCTTTGGAGATAGACACAATGACACTCGTATAAAATCGAAAAAAAATCAAGTTGTCCATGATTTTAGAGTTCAAAAATTACAGAGCCCTGTTTAATAATTCTGTATTGTAAACGCAACAATTTTAAAATAAAAGACGTGTGCTGTTTCATAATTAAGCGAAAATTGAAAATCGCATCTTTCTAACTTTCGTATTTCCGGAGATATTTGCAAACACCGCAGACATTGCAAATGTCATTTTTTTCGAAAAAACGTCATGTAATTTGGAACGGTACAACTTAGCCCCAATGTATGCCTAACGAATTGTTATTTAAATTTAACAAGGAATCCAAAAATACAGTAATATACAGGCTGTTCCATTTAAAATAATAAAGTATCTACTTCCGGTACAACCGGAAGTCCGCCATTACTGAAACTAATTTTAAAATGTGTAGAATATGATTCCAAGCAACATTTATTTGAAACATTTTTCCAAAAAAGCAATAATAAATCGGCTGTGGACCGTTCCATCTTAGGCTGGACACCCGGTATGTATATCAGGTAGAATATTTCAATCTGTCGCTACGAGCACGAAGTGACATGTAAATATGCATATGGTATCTATGAGGGGATAAAATATGAACTCTACCCCTATTGAAAATCCCAATATTTTGTGCCAAAATCGTCATAGCCTATCTAATGCCATCAGTGTATACTTCAAAAACAAGGCGTGATAGAAACAAAAAACACCCACTGCTTACATATTGTAACTAATTGAAAACCATAATAGTAAGCAGTTTTTCAGGTACGAAAATCGTGTCACGCAGAAACACATGATCGTAAAATGCATAAATATACATTGACATCATGAAACTGTACACCTTTGATTGACATTATTGATAAATGACACTACATTTGACCCAGTCTGAGTCAAATTATGAGATAATTGCTAAACTATTAGGTATTAAATTTCAATTAAACTATTATTGAATACTTTTTGAAAAACGACGCTAACTTGACAGTTCTCAAAAACTATTTGGCAGATTTAGCCTACTATGTGTCATATGTCACTTACAGGTATGTCTTTATTATTTTTAGACATTTAATTAGTTAAAATTGGATTGGCTGGGAAAAAAATCGTATTCAAACCACGTGAGGAAAGTACTCTTGCAGGCCTTGGGCAAATACAAACCTCGCCTTTCGGTTTATAATATTTGCCCGCGGCCTGCAATAGGACACTTTCCTCCCTTGGTTTGAAATATACTATTCCTGTTATACATGTATAGAAGTCTACTACTACTTTTAAGCAAAAAAAAAACTCTCTATCTTCAAGATTATTAAGAAAATCGTAAAAGAAAATATATCTAAGGAATTTCAAAAGGATCCACCCACATCACGACCCAATATAGCGGCACCGTTTAATCCGTCCCTTATCGCCGTCTCAGATCGGGACCGCGGTTCGTGCGCGTTGGCCCACATTAATCAGCCGGGGCTGCGATTAGCCCGATATCGATCTATCTGTATCGTCGATGAGATCCGCAGAGATGCGACGGATTCTCGCCGGAGCGCACCAGAGATCGCTATCGGGGCTTTATATTGAACGTATCGAAGGAGGGCGCGCGCATTGTCTTAATAACGATATCGGAGCGAATATGAGCGGCACGCCGACCAATGAGGGGGCGTGTAATTATTATCGGAATCTACGGGAATATCGCGATTGTGCGAGAGTATGTGGTTCGATCGCGAGAGATTTACGGTGCTGCGGTGTAATCTGATGGAATTTTGTACTGCATACTCTACAGGGAAACCGCTTTTAAGTGGACTACGCGCGTCAAATCGTGATAAATGTGATTTGTATATATATATAAATGAAAATATTCTGTTGTTACCCGAACTTTATTTATGTAAGAGTAGGAGGGTTAATGATTCGCACTTTGAATATAGTGGGGTAGATACAGCATGAATTAGGGCATTAGCTAAGATTGTTTTAGTAATACAACTAAAGAATTAGAAACGTTACGGTATGATATTTAGATAGGGTAGGACATGTTTAAAAACGAATATTTCATATTCTCTAAGAAAAGCAGGGAGCTTAAAGGCACCTAAAAGTGTAAATATGCACGCAAAACGTGAGGTACATTCCACGTTATTTGGGGGAAACTGGTAAACATCCTATAACTGGGGTAATTCTGCAAGGTATATGCTTTTTTTGGATAAAAATACATCAAAATATGCTGTAAAACTAATTAAATACGGGAATTTTTAACTAATTTGGGGAAATATACTCTAATGTAGGAAATTTTTTACTAGGGAACTTCTCCCAGCAATAGGTGTACACGGAAAAACCAATCTAATTGCCGCAAACAAATTTATTTTGTTATCCTGTATTTTATTGATTCAAATATAAAAATTCGTATCTCAATCAAATATCAAAAAACCAAAAAAAAAAAATAGTTCCCTTCACTTGAAACCACTGTGTATTGTCGAGATTGGCAATAAAATAAATAACTTTCAAATAAGCAGACATTTCAAGCTATCTTCGGTAATTCAACACTTCTAGGCGCACCAAATCGCCTGTCAAAACAGTAATCCAGGCGCTTTCTAACGAATAGGCAATTTTCTTACCTAACGGGCGCGCCCCCAAAGCTCCTTCTCGGATTATTAAAATTTGAAAAATAATAATTATCAAATGTCGTTGTAAAAACAACAAACGTACAAATAAAAGAATGTTTTAACACGGAACAAGCATTACTCTTCTTTACTATTTCTTTACCAAAATGCTGTGTTTTACCACTTTTGATACGTATTCAAACTTTCCTGGCACTTTAAATGAATGAGGTTAAAGAAACGTCAAAATAAAAAGAATAAAATTTAAAATTGAGAGCCATTTACCCGTAAATAGCATAAACTAAATTTATTAGAAAATTATCATCTGGGTTATCGATATTTGTTAAGAATAACTATTTTATCACAGATCAACTCAGTGATTTTTGAAGACAACCTCTAAATAAATAAAACTAATGGCGGTTTATGTAAATCTAAACCCCAAATTAACGTATAGTGAACATAAATTTTAAATATCTTATTTCTGGTTAATATTGAATTGACACTAATTAATTATTTTCTCTTTTTAGGTGGGATATAACTTGATGGAATACTAACTTGACTGCGCCATGCACACACTCTTCGGACGGAGAAGCAATTCTCTGGGTATTCAATAGCATGGAATGGTATTCTGGCCGGGATTCTTCGTAGTAAATTTTATAGAAAATTCACGACAATTTTACGGATACAAGTAGGGATTTAAATTATTCAGGAGTAATCTCGATATTTCTTTAGGTAAACACTTCGTGGAACTTTGATAATTTTGATAGTGTGGCATAAAAATCGTTATAAGGGTTCAATATTAACGGCCGTCTTTCGTGGTCACAGGCAGAATGATGATTTAAACTAAAATTACTAGTAATCAGCCTTCGATTGTTATCGCTATCAGGCAAGCCAACATTAAATTTGAATAAATACCAGTAACTGACATTAGGATACCGTTATTTACTCTAATTTGAGGGGAAGACAGCAAAAGTTACCAAACAAACATCTCGAAGAATGAAAATTCTCCCCGAGCAAAATATAATAAAAGCATAAAAATATACCAGGTAAGCTTGAATTAACATAGAAAATAAAGTTTACATTACAATTAAGGCTATAGTTAAGGCATATACAGCGTGTTAAAAAAAGGTTGTCGGATATTTTACCCAATTGTAGTACTGGTGGAAATAAACAAAAAAGTCTTAGTCAACATGGGTCCGCAATTCAACTGTTTTTGACATATAGTCGATTGCATATTGTTTTAATAGGATAAAAATTTTCAAAGAAATTCTGATCGCAATGTAAATTAAACAAATGTTTATTTAAAGTAAAAATAAAGAAATTGTTCTACATGTCCACCGTTCATTTCTAAGCACGCTTCACACCTTCTTATGAAAGATCGACGCAATCTTTCGAAAATTCCTGGAGTCCTCCGAATTTCCTCGCAACAATTTACGATTCGTTGCCTGAGTTCTTCCAAATTGTTTACAGATCGTGCGTACACTAATTGTTTTAGATGTCCCCAAACGTAGAAGTCTAGAGGTGTCAGATCAGGGGACCTAGGAGGCCATGCAGTTGGTCCACCCCGTCCTATCCATCTCTCGTTGTAATCTTGATTTAAGAAATTTCTAACTACGATGGAAAAATGCGCAGGAGCTCCATCGTGCATAAACCACATATTTAATCTGTTAAAAAGTGGCACGTCTTCCAACAAAACGGGTAATTCATTTCTTAAAAAATCCAAGTGTCCCGTTAAACGATTAGGGATAAATACTGGACCAATTAAACAGTCTCCAAAAATAGCAAGCCAAACATTTAGCGAAAAACGGTTTTGGTGATGCAGTTCAACAACAGCATGGGGATTTTCATCTGCCCAGACGTGATTGTTATGAAAATTGAATATTCCGTCTCTTGTAAACCCAGCCTCGTCACTAAATAAATCTGAGTCGCAAAATTAGGAGTTTCTGCCAGCTTTCATAAAACCCAATGACAAAAAACCCTACGTGCATCATAATCGTGAGGAGCAAGAACTTGCACGCGTTGAATGTGGTAGGGAGCTGTTGTTCCCGCAGGATTCTCCAAATGAGAGGATGACTGACGTTCAGTTCTGCGGCAAGTCTTCGGGTGCTAATATTTGGGTTGTCTTCTACCCGTATCAAAATATCTAATTCTACTGCGGGAGAAGAAACTGATCTAGGTCTACCAGAACCACCATTAATTTTAAATGAACCAGTTTCGGACAGCCGGATATGAAGTCTTGAGAAAATCTTATCACTCGGTAACAACCGATTTGGAAATTCTTCGGCATACATACGCCGTGCTTCAGTGGCATTACCATTCGCACGACCGTACATAAAATGCATATCGGCCATTTCTGCATTTGTGTACTTGTGCATAATTTGAGAACAAGAAAATGACGCAAATGATAAATAATCTGATGACAGATGTCTGACAGAACTAATTTTAAGTCACAATCAGTTGTTTGACAAAGGGAACTATTCTCAAAACCGAAAAATGTTTTTTTTTTTTATTTTAAAATATGCAATCGACTATATGTCAAAAACAGTTGAATTGCGGACCCATGTTGACTAAGACTTTTTTGTTTATTTCCACCAGTACTACAATTGGGTAAAATATCCGACAACCTTTTTTAAACACACTGTATAATATTAAGGCACCTATTGCTAAGATGGTCCATTTTTAGTCATTCTTAACAAATTAAAAATTTGCCTGTAAAGTAACCAACCGAATATGCGCTTCAACTTTCAATCACTTCTTCATTTAGCTTTGAAACCTCTTTTAAATGACTGTAAATTAGATTCCATAGCAATATATTAACATACGTCTAGCGAAATAACTGATAAAATAATGTATTTTGCAAGGTCGCAAACCGCAGAGGGATTTTTCTATTTTTCCTCTCTAAAAAGTAACTCTAAAGAACTTAATGTTTTTTTTTACATTTTTTTCCAAGATCTAAAACTAATCAAGAGTCGATTTAATTAAAAAAAAAAATAATTAGTTCCGTTTTCAACTAAATTCGGACCACTGTGCACAGGCAAACATAATAATAATTGATAGCTGACCGTTTTATTATTTATATTTTTATTATTATTATTATTAACAATCATAGGGAAATTATTTAATTTAGAGTAAAGACATTTTAGTACTTAATAGGTAGCCTCTTGTAGTAGCTTTAGTTGGAGCACGGAGTTTTGGATGAGCTGTAATTATTTAGATTTCCATAAATAAAGCATAACATAATTCATGTTTTTTTTTTCTTTTTAGCTACGAGGTATGAAATAACAGTTGTTAAACATTGTTAAAATTAAACTATTCTTTGTTAATCCATACTGTAAGAAAATATTCTAAGGTCAGAGGTTGTACAAAATTACTTAACGATGTTCCAAAGGATTTGGAAATTAATTATTTCGTAATTTATCACACTATAATGATTACGAATAGTTAGATATACCTCTAATACACGCTTACTCATGTTGTACTTGTCGATAGGAACACTGTCGTATAATTAAAACGACCTTGATAATCTACGATACTCTTTACTAACTACACAAAAATTTCTCCTTACATACACGAAGCGACCGTTCGCGATGTGTTAAAAGTATCAAACGACTTTTCAAACAGATAAAGAGGCCCATTAAAATCTCATACTAATAATATTTAAACGCGTCTGCATTTACACCTAATTTAAACATACTCACGAGATGAATATTTATATTATTTATTTATATCTCGTGTAAATAAGTTATCGTGATGCAATCTGCCACGTTGAGCTGATGGAGACTCGGGAGGATGATATCATTAATTCGACCTCACGTATAAATCGATTTGCTTCTCCATTTATTTACCGGACACATTTTGTTGTGCTTCGCCGACACTTGTTGAAACAACAGAACGAGAGAATGAAAAAAAAAAAAATAACCCTGACAGCCTTGAAACCTCGCGCAAGAAAAAGCCGATGATTTCGACACAATATTTATCGTCTGAATTGTTCTGTTGGCCCGTGGATAATTAATGACGAAAGCTTAATTACATAGACGCTAAAGACAACAGCGCCAATTATTAATTTATTTGCGAACGAAATTATGCGTGTTCACCTTGACTTATTAATTATTGTCGATTTAATGCTCGTCGGTACTCGGGGAAACGATTGTGGAAGTGGATTTCGTGTTAGTAGATTAAAGACGCGATGATCCTTCCGTGGGAACTATGAAAGTTTGTTAGTGCGGAACCTTGGGGTTTCTCGTTGCAATATTTAACGAATGTGCATCAATTCAATTGTTGTTAATGTTTAATGGACCTCTAAAGCATTCGCAATGATGGAAACAAATCTATAAATTAAGTACACAGTGAACTAAATGCAGTTCAGAACTAATTTTTTAAAGTAAAATAATTAGTTTTCACTGTTGGGTTTTCTATTATTCACTATGACTTTTTATCTATTAAAATGGCGAAGTATACCTTCGTTGTAGTTTTTTTATTTTAATTTGTTACTGTAATATTAATAAAAAAAAACTAATTTATACTTATCCTTTTAAAAAACAATTCCCCTTTATTTATTTTATATTACAAAATTAAATATGCATTTATGGTATGTACTTTTTTTGCCTTGATTTTTTTCGAAATACACCCTAATAATTTGTAATAAGCATTAATTTTTGCTTTTAGAAGCATTCTTAGCTTACTGCATCGGTTTCTTTCAAAAATATTTTTGTCTCAACAATACCTCTTTTTCAAATTACAAGTCCTTGCTCGGGAGCTAAAACCTATAATGATGTTTCTTTATACTTCTTTGATTGAAAATAAAGTGATACGATATCTCGCGTGAAGTAACCCTAACAGCCAGAAATATTACATAGATATTTTTAAAAATATATTTTATAAATATTTTTCGTGAGAGGTTTTTGAATATATTTTTCATATTTTTTTCTAAATATAGATAAAATATTCAATCAAAATATTTATTAAATATTTTAAAATTAATGTAAGCGCTATATTTTTTTCTAAAATATTTGTAAAATATTTATATGAAAATTGAGATTTTTTATGCAATCTATTTAATTTGCCAAAATGAACTAAAATTATTCTTGGTTATTTAGAATATATAACGTCGATAACGAAAAGTTGAAACATAGATAGAGTTGTCTAAAAGGCAAGAACTTGTTTTTTCACACTCACCATACAAGTTAATAATCAATAATTCTGGCATCTTTTAAGGCATACTGAAGGTTTATCAAATTAATCACTATTTTTTAATTGAAGTGTTCTAAATAAAAAACAAACGTATTTATTATCATTTTATTTGAATAAGCCAATAAAAATGAAAAATACTCATTTTTAAGTCTAGCCTTGGCTGGTGCCAGGTACAACCCTATGGCTTTTTTCATATCTTGGGTAGTGGCGCTCTCATGGCGTTTCTTTGTGGCCTCTAAAACAATGCCAATTGTATTAGATCATACCATGAATAAAACATCGTACAACATTATCAACACCTACTAATACATTTGGAGCATTTTACAATAATTGGAGTGGTAGCTACATTCTAATACTTACGATACTTATTTTTACCTTATTTCATAATATTTGAAAACATTCTACGTACAAATAATAAAACAACACAACATATTCTAACCTCTATTTGAGGTTATGACGCTTATCTACCGAGATGAATCTCTTAAGCAAATCAACTAGCAATTTATCTGGTAGATGGTGCATAAAATTCCTACAATTATATTATTAAACGATTTCTGTACATAGCGATATTGAGCATTCCAATTATCTTATAAATGCCATGACATGTTCAAAGTTTTGCTTACCTCGTAGTCACCACAAAAACTAAAACACACCCCGCAACAATTAATTACACAGTTAACCCTAATCTGCCCTAATCGTATACTATTATAAACTATATATAACATGTAACGGACAAACGAATGAAAACGTTGATGATACGCACGTGCGCGTATGCATTCTATGTACCTAATCCATAGACGCATAAACAATACTGAATCATATAACAGCGGCACCGTAATGAATAGAGGTGTTGTGTTGACGTTCGCAACTTACAAATATTACAAATAATACAATACAAAACGCAGATGTATTAATAGAAAAGTTACAGCGCTCAACTTAGATACTAATTAAATCATGTTAGATATATTATATTATCTAATTTAATCTTTAAACTATCAGTTTAAATAGGTACATACCTACTTAATATGTATCCATATTTTACCCATTTTATATTATTCGTCCTACGCACCAAATGCACAAAAGCAAAAATTCAATCTTTTCTTTTATATGAAATAAATATTTACAGAAATACAAAGCAAAAATATTCTTGCAGAGTTATGAAAAATATATTGATAAAACATTTGCAATAAAATATTATTAATGCTACATAACATATATATTTTTTAAATGTTTTCCTAATATATTTTCTATAATATATTTTTATCATTTATATTAATATAACTAATATTCAAGAGAGATTTAATATTTTTTAAATATTTATAAAATATAAAATAAATATAGTTGGTCACTGGGGAACTTTCAAATATATGCTCCCAAAAAAAAAAATCAAAACCCAGCGAGTGCCTACAGGAACCCAACGAGACGGAAAATCTACATCGAGAAAATTAGCAAAGTTATAATCATAATTCTCCCGACAAACTGGCTCATATAACGCCCAAGTGAGCAGAGCGGACAAGGATTACATAGTTCTCGTACGACGTCCGAGATACACTGCCTGCATACACTATTAATTATCTACGATCCAATCCAATAACTTATCTGCGTGTGTTATGCATCTCGTATGTCCGTGCGGACATATTCTATATAACACTTCGCACGCTGAGCGGCAGATTAGAGCCGTGGCAAGATAAATGGATCCCTCCGTGTCCGAACGTTCCAACGGACGTACAACAACGTAAAACGCAACGCATATCTGTGTATCTATATATGTATCTATAACACGGTTCGCACAGTTACTCTACGTATACCGTACATACGAGGTATGTATAGATACTATACATTTATTATAGAACATAACATACGTCTTTCTAATCTAATTTATCACTGTGGTGTTCGCTAATAGACCGTACTAATTGACAACTGTGTTAACACAGTTATTCAAAGCAGCCGCGATCTCTATATTGTATGCTACGCGTTTGTGTGTGTGTGTCGTTAGTGATGTCGTGTGCGTTTGTATTAGATGGCATTTATGTCATAAACTATGTAGAATCCAGACTGCGCTGTGATTATTAAGGAGAGCGCGGTTGGATGTGAACAAGGCATGAAATGTGAACGCCAAAGACTGTCAACACGCAGAGAAGTGTTGACGGGTCTCACCTGTGATTTTGTTATATATATTTCATATTTTATAAATATTTAAAAAATATTAAATCTTTCTTGAATATTAGTTATATTTATATAATATGCATAAAATATATTATAGGAAAATATATTAGGAAAACATTTAAAAAATATATATGTTATGTAGCATTTCAATGTATTTTTCATAACTCTGCAAGAATATTTTGCTTTGTGTTTCTGTAAATATTTATTTCATATAAAAAAAAAAGATTTTGCTTTTGTACATTTGGTGCGTAGGACGAATAATATAAAATGGGTAAAATATGCATACATATTAAGTAGGTATGTACCTATTTAAAATGATAGTTTAAAGATTAAATTAGATAATATATATCTAATATGATTTAATTAGTATCTAAATTGAGCGCTGTAACTTTTCTATTAATATACCTGCGTTTTATATTATATTATTTGTAATATTTGTAAGTTGCGAACGTCAAGACAACACCTCTATTCATTTCGGTGTCTATAGATTAGGTACATAGAATGCATACGCGCACGTGCGTATCATCAACGTTTTCATTCGTTTGTCCGATACATGTTATAGTTTATAATAGTATACGATTAGGGCAGATTGTTTGGGCAATTAATTGTTGCGGGGTGTGTTTTAGTTTTTGTGGTGACTGCGAGATAAGCAAAACTTTGAACATGTCATGGCATTTATAAGGTAATTGGAATGGTCAATATCGCTATCTACAGAAATCGTTTAATAAATATAATTGTAGGAATTTTATGCTCATATATGTACTGCATCTACCAGATAAATTGCTAGTTGATTTGCTTAAGAGATTCATCTCGGTAGATAAGCGTCATAACCTCAAATAGAGGTTAGAATACGTTGTGTTGTTTTATTGTTTGTACGTAGAATATTTTCAAATATTATGAAATAAAGTAAAAATAAGTATCGTAAGTATTAGAATGTAGCTACCACTCCAATTATTATAAATGCTCCAAATGTATTAGTTGGTGTTGATAATGTTGTACGATGTTTTATTTGTGGTATGATCTAATACAATTGGCATTGTTTTAGAAGCGACAAGGAAAACGCCATGAGGGCGCACTACCGAAGATATGAAAAAAGCCATAGGGTTGTACCTGGCACAGCCAAAGCTAGACTTAAAAATGAGTATTTTTCATGTTTATTGGCTTATTCAAATAAAATGATAACAAATACGTTTGTTTTTTATTTAGAACACTTCAATTAAAAAAATGGATAAACCTTCAGTATGCCTTAAAAGATGCCAGAATTATTGATTATTAACTTGTATGGTGAGTGTGAAAAAACAAGTTTTAGACAACTCTATGTATGTTTCAACTTTTCGTTATCGACGTTATACATTCTAAATAACCAAGAACAATTTTAGTTCATTTTGACAAATTAAATAGATTGCATAAAAAATCTCAATTTTCATATAAATTTTACAAATATTTTAGAAAAATATAGCGCTTACATTAATTTAAAATATGGAATAAAATATTTTAATTGAATATTTTATCTATATTTAGAAAAAAATATGAAAAATATATTCAAAAACCTCTCACGAAAAATATTTATAAAATATATTTTTAAAAACATCGATGTAATATTTCTGGCTGTTAGGGAATCAATTATAACATCCTACTCGTCAAGTTGAGATACTTTGGTTTTGTTCCATCTGCTGTACGTTTGCTTAGATAGTATCTAAAACAGCGAAAATGTTATGTTACATATAAGGGATACAGCTCTAATAGTTTTATTCTTAGTACCGCAAGGCACGAATTTGGGTCCCCTGTTATTCGTGCTTTTCATCAATGATCTACTTTAGCAAGTTAATCTTCCCATACTTGCTTATGCTGATGACATTAAAATATTCTCGGAAATTTCACACAAATCACATTTCAAATAGAATATTTTATGTTGCCAACACCACCTATGGTGTTCATGCGTTGAGTGGACAGTTAATTGCATTTGTATTAATATAAATCTGTGTTTACTTCAACCAAATTTCATTTTTCAACCAACAAAAATAACTTAACATTAATCTTTATGTTTGTTCAAACAAAAAAGCCCCATCTCCGTATTTAAACAAAGATAGTTACTGAATTTACCGTTTTTTTGGTTGAATCAATGTCCTTTTCTGAGTGAACATTTTGTTTCCAATCAATATAAGAAAAGGATTAAAAACCATATAGATCCAATCTTTTGGGAACACACTGCACTTAATATACTTGTATATCACACAAAATATCTTCGATGAATGTTTAAAATTTTGTCTCAAATATATCCTTAGCGCATCACCGGTTTACGCATCACAGGGAAACGCTTCTTTCCAGTTTACAATATTAACCTTAGAGGTCAATAATTCTAACTCGGAGATAAGAAGCGCGGATTCCACAAATTCCCAATTATAACGAACCGAACGTATCGTGACGTGACCGGATCGTCGAGATGAGATTTCAAAATTCTAGTGCAACCGAACATTATCCTACCTCCGACACTAATTTGTTATGGACCAAAGTCGGAGGTCTTATTAAATTAAAAGCGGCGGCATATAATGTGATAATTATCAGATCGAGCGCGATTGAGCACTTCAATTATCCGGTTGAAATTCCTTAAATAAGAATTTGTCGTCTCCTGGATATCTGGTTGGTGACGTGGCGCGTTTATTTATGTTGGATAGTAGTATATTATACCGCTGCAATGTTGGGAAATACACAGAGATTCAAAAATTATGATTTTACAATTCAGTACTAACTGATGTTTAACTAAATTTATTTATTACTTTAAATTATAACATACAATTAGTATAATTATTAAGTGACAAAACTGCATCTCTCAGTTCTTCTATGTATGCATGCGGTTCTATAGATCCTATTTTTTAGATAGCCGAACATGAGTAATCTAATGGGTTAGATCAGGCGATCTTGTGGCCATCTTTGTGCTGTAACGAACCTGTCAGCAAAAAACTGTTGAAGATATTGGCAGGTTTGTCGAGCAGTATGTGCTGGAGCATTATCGTGCTGAAAATAACCTGCTTCAAGCTCATTTTCTTGTAACTCTGCAATAAATAATTCCAACATCTGTTGGTAACGTTGGGCTGTTACAGTTTCCTCGAAGAAAATTGGCCCTATTATTCGTTGCCTGGACATAGCTAACCAAACTCCAACTTTTACGGGATGCAATTGCGTTTCTCGAAATTCGTGTGGATTTTCTGCAGACCATAGTTTTGTAAATTGATATAGTCTGTTAGATAAAACCAGGCTTCATCCGAGAAAAGTGATTTGTTAAGCAAGTCATCGTCCCTTAAATTGTTATTAAACCAATGACAATATTCCAATCGCCTATCGTGATCTAATGGTAATAATTCCTGTACCGTAGAAATTTTATAGGGATGAAAATGTAACTTTCTTTTGACAGCTCGTTGCGCTGAAGTGTATGATAAGCCTATAAAATTATAAAATGTAATAAACTATTTCACTTAATGTTAATATTTTTTACCTGTTTGTTGAGCTATTACCACAGATAAATTCCCTTATTTTCTTACAGTATTCAGAAATACTATTGTTGGTGATATTAGATGTAAATATAAGCGATTTGAAAAAAATTATAGGATAAATAATCGAGAGATACTACAACACGCACGCCAATGTCGCTAAATGTCAAGAAAATTCATTTAATGTATGAAATTTGTATGTAGCTAACTTCGCTCATTAAATTGGTAATAAGTATAGATAATTTTTCCGAAAAACAGTTTTTTTCTTACGACAATCATTTTGAATCACGTGGTATATCGATCTGTTTAGTATAAATAGGTGGAATGCTGCGATAAGTAACAAAAAGCGTTATAAAATAAAATGGCGGATACTCTAAAACGAACCATAACCTTCCCCGGCGAATATGTATTATTACCGCCAGAAAACGCCCTCAAAACGAGGCAGTGTATCAGATAATCTTACACATACTTTACCCTTTGAAAGCACAAGACGCAGCGTCGGAAAAATATATCTGAACACGGTGGTATCGTAACATATAACCGCGGTTACGATGTTCGGATAGTTTCTTTATAACTGTACTCTCGCGGCTAATGTGGAAAACAACAGGATACTTCACTAAACACTCATCAGAGGGCGGGGACCGTGAGATGATCTTTATCGTAAATATTAGAACTCTATCGGCCGCAGGATCTTTGCGTTCGCGTTCGCCCGACATAAGAGGCATGACTATTATTATATCGAAGTTTCGGCATCTATTTGCGAATTTTATTGGCAGTATCGGTGAAATTCCTAAGCTCTGGCATTTTTCACGGAGTTTGAGTTTACCGTATTTAGAATTCGTCTCTGCAAAAAGAAAAGAGGTACTGAAAAACCCCATTTGGTTGGCTCAACCAAATCTTATAGTTGTATTGATTAAAACCTTTGTTTAAATACGGGCAAATAAATATATTGCTGTGCGAAGCAAATAATTTTGTTATTTATTAACAAAATTTGTTTGTTTTAACAGCATCTTTAATAGAATTAAACAAATAAAATATTTTGCTCAAATAAAAAGTTTTATTGGGTCAAATAATACTTAAAATAACTAATTATTTAATTGAAATAATGAGATATACAGGGTGATTCTCAATATATGCGACAAACTTTAAGAGCTGATTCCTGAGGTTATTTTGATCATAAAAGTTCATATGAGTATATGTCCAAAACGGTTTGGTCTTAAAGTTATTGAATGTTTAATAATAAATTATGAACTATGACTAACACTTCTTCAAAAACTATTGTGTTGAGAGGGAATTGTTTATTTGTCATTTCAATATTTGTCAATAGTTGTCAGAGTATTCATTCAGTTTATTGCTAGTTTCTGTTTTTTTTTAAAAATGAATTACACGAATGCTGAGATGTGTGATATGCATTTCGTTTACGGTCTTGCCAATGTGGAAATCCGCGTGCTGTTAGATGTCTTTATGAAGGACGATACCCGAACCGTATCATCCCGCATCATTCAATATTTGCCCATCTTCACCAACGTCTTAGTAAAACGGGAAATTTTAAAAAAACGGACGACTGATAACGGGCACCCATCTACAGTGAGAACTCCTCAAGTTGAAGAAATGGTACTAAATGAAATTGAGGAACATCCTACTACAAGCACCAGAAAAATTGCGTTTGCTTTAAACATTAGCCAGGCCACAGTTTGGAGAATATTGAAAGATCAACTGTTGTATCCATATCACATTCAAAGGATGCAGGCACTTTTGTCGGCAGATTTTCCGCAAAGAGTGGCTTTGTGTCAATGGATGCAACACAAAATCCTGTCTATTTGGTTCAAATATTCTTCACCGACGAGGCTACTTTCTCTATAGAAACGCGATTATTAATTTTCATAATAATCTCATATGGGCCGAAAAAAATCCGCACGAACTAGTGAATGCCCGTCATCAACATCAATTCTTTGTCAATGTGTGGGCCGAATTTGTTGGAGATCACTTGATAGGTCCACATTTTTTACCGATGCGGTTAAATGGCGAGGTATACCGCAATTTTCTTGAAGAGGAGCTATCACTACTGCTGGAAGAAGTTCCGTTGCAATTAAGATTACAAATGTATTTTATGCATGACGGTGCTCCAGCGCATTTTAGTTTAGTTGCTCGCGAGTTTTTGGACGATACGTATCCAGATCGGTGGATAGGACGGGGAGGTCCACATCCGTGGCCTCCTCAGTCTCCAGACTTAAATTCTTTGGACTTTTTTCTCTGGGGCCACCTTAAATCATTAGTATATACGACTCCCATTGAAAATATCGATGAACTAAGAAATCGTATTATCGCAGCTTTTCAAACAATTCGAAATACTCCTGGTATTTTAGAACGGACTTGCCAGTCAATACGACGGAGGATAGAAGCTTGTATTGCAGTTGGGGGCGGTCATTTTCAACAGTTAGTATAAGTTAATTTTGTTTTACTAATTATTTTGTTAATTTATAATAAAAACATTAATTATGTTAACTTACAATTAAACATTGTACAACTTTAGAACTAAGCGATTTTGGACATATATTCTTATGAACTTTTATGATCAAAATAACCCCAGAAATCAGCGCTTAAAGTTTGTCGCATATATTGAAAATCACCCTTATATGTTTTGAAGTAGTCGAAGAATGGGAATTACGAGATGGAAAATAGAAACGAGGAATAAGAGATACAAACACATAAAAATTTTACAGAGTTAAATTAAGCGGAGTTGTTACCAACAATTCGTTAAGATAACACTAAAAAGAAATATTTTACACTTTTCGGAAATATTTCCAACTACACCCCATTTAGTTAGAAATTTCCAACTCCAAAATAGAGAACTACAATATCTTTCGATAGTGTTGCGGATAAGTTGTATTATGCAAAACTGAGGGGTGTTCGGTATTTCCCAAATGTTTTGAGGTGTGGAGGGACAGAATGCGTTTTCTTGGGCCTTGCGTCTTTGTATTTGCAACAATCAGCATAAGGGACAGCATACATGAGTAATCATCAAATACCTTATATGTATGAGTAAAGTGCCCAAACTTAAGAAAGTGGATAAAAGTAACAGACGCAAATATAGATATTAATATTACTAACAAACCAGGTAAGTGTTCTCTTACTGTTATAAGGCCGCTTTACAGTTCACATTTTTTTTTTCTTGCGTGTTATAAAAATTGCGTGCAATAAAAATAGCGCATGCTTTATTCCGTGTATTGCACGTGCAATACAAGTAAAATTGCGCCCAGCTGATCTAAATCCATTGAATGCGCGTGCGGGCAATTTTTATTGCATTATTTGCATTTCTCAACGCATGACACATAAACTTAAAAATTTCATTTCAGAACATCACAAACAGTATATAATAGTATATTAAAGTACGAGTTTCATAAGGCATGATTTTGTCGCACGAGTTCAAGTTTAGAAAACGAGCCGCAGGCGAGTTTTCTAATGAACGAGTGCGACAAAAAGCCTTATGAAACGAGTCCTTTATACTATTTTTTCTATTTTGCATTATAAATTGATAATAAATACTTAATAAAATCTCATTAAAAATGTTGAGTTTATTTTTATATGAAGTTGGTCACATTTGACATACGATTGACATTTGACGAATTCAAAATTCAAATTCGGCTATTTAAATTGTTTAAACAATATATTTCATAATATAGTCTCTGTAAACTGTAAAAAATGAGTGATACTGAGACAAATTTATCTTGTACGCCACCACAACTGCGTGAAATTGCGGATAACGCCGTCATAAATTTATTACCGAAAAAATCAAAAGCAGTATATGAAAAGTGCTACCATCAATTTGAACTATGGCTGTACAGAATAATGTCAACACAATATCTGAAACATTTTATTGGCATTTTTTGAATTACAAGGTAAAAATAAGAAATCTTCTACCTTATGGTCTATGTATTCCATGCTTCGTTCTTGCTTTTCCATTTATAAAAATACAGACATATCAAAATATATTAAATTACAAGCCTATTTAAAACGATTCTCTGAGGGATACGAGGCTAAGAAATCTAAAATTTTATGCATTGAAGATATTAATAAATTTATAGAAGAAGGTTCTGACGCATTGTATTTAGCAATAAAGGTACGATATTATTTGCAAAATGTAATTTTTTATTGTAATGGATTTAATTTTAGATCGTTTTAATAATGGGTTACACAGGTGCCTGTAGACGAGATGAATTAACAAATATGTCCATACATGATTTAGAATTTAAGAGTGATATTATTTTGGTGACAGTACCTAAAACAAAAAATAATATCGTAAGAGTTTTTGCAATTACGGATGAAAGATGGATTAGTTTAATTAAAAAATATGCCTAAATTAATAGCTGATTTTCTAAAATTGCCCAATTCAGAGCTTTATACTGGACATTGCTTCAGACGTTCTAGTGCTACACACTTAGCAGACGCAGGCAGTGATTTGCTGACTATAAAACGTCATGGTGGATGGAAGTCATCTGCGGTAGCTGAGGTTACATCGAAACATCTATGAAAAGTAAAGTGGCTGTAGCGCACAACTTATCAGGGCCAAGTACATCTGGTCATTCTAGAGTTATATCATCGAATGATTCTCAATCACAAGAGTCTACCATTAAAGCCAATAACATAACTCAGCAGAACTTTGTTACGAAGAATTTGCCTGGCATAACAATACATGCTCAAGATACTTGTTCCGTCAGTGTAAATGTATACAGTAATTCCACGTTTCATAACAATAACAATGTAACTAAATTTGTATAGAATTTTTGATTAAAGTATTTACAATTTACATGCATTAAACGTCAATTTTGCTTTCTGTCATAATGTATTCAATACAGCCAACCTATAGAAATGAAAAAAGGCGTATCACAATGAAGCACTTTTCGATACGCAAAAGCGTGTTACAATTGCGTTTTTATGAACGCAAAATAGAAAAAAACAATTTAATGGTAACTTGACTCCAAAACATCATTTTATGGCTCATTACCCAACCATTATATCCAAGATGGCGCCGCTCATACATTTATGGTTGCCGAGGTTCGAAGGCAAACATTCATTATTTAAAAAGATTACAGGTAAGAATAGATGTTTTAAAAATATGTGCAAAACCCTTAGCATGAGGCACCAAATACATTGGTCAAATGTATGGCAAAACAGAATTATTGGTAACACTGTTCTCTTAGGACCACAAAAAAAAAACTAGTGAAAATGTAACTGTTCAAAAATGGTTTTGTGGTATCGATTGCAATATGTTTGAAGTTATATTTTTTGAAAGGCTACATATTAATAATATTCAACATAAACAAGGATTCTTTATTGTAACGAACATAGGTGATGATGTAAGGTTTCCAACATTTCCTTAAATAAAGCATATATTTAATCACAGATCAAAAAATTATTTTGTGTGTAAATCTTGGGAAACTATAATATATTCCGAATACTTTCAAGCCTTCAAGGTAATTGAAAATTCTCCTGATGAGTTAGTATTATGTTTTGATAGTTTATATCATGTACTACCGTATGAATGTCACAGCCCTTTTAATAATCAAAATGATTTCATCACATAATAACTAAGTATGAACTTGTTTAAGTGTGTATTGCTTTTGAAGTATTGAACCAACTTGTCTTTATTTAGTCTGTACTATCAAAATATGTCATAATATATAGGGTGTTCCATTTAATTTTTCACAACTTTGGTGTGTAATTTTTCTTTGAGTTACCCTGTATAAGTCAAAATAATTTTGAAATGTGGTCCTTATATTAATATTATATCCAAATATAAATTTAAGTTTTCTGTACTGATGTAATTGTTGAGGTAAACTTATTTTTTTTATGTAAATTTACAAAAAAGAAAAATAATTGCAGTGTCTATAAAGAATTACAAAACAGGTGATGTATTTTTATATTAGATGCCATGTAAATTTATCACGAATTCTTAGACTGTAGTTTTGGGGACACTTTTCGATAATTTATCAAATGTGGAGCCTTCATTTTTGCATATATGTACCTACCTACTATAAGAATTTTGAGCATATTTTGACAGATTCCTCTGTAATTTCCCACAAAAATCTAATCTCATTTACAAGGCAATTAAAATCACCAACACATCGAAAATCCTCATCTTCTGATCGACACGACATTTCAACACATAAATTATCTCGAAGATCTATATGCTAATCGCCTAGTAATACCAACGAATTGGAGAGAATCTATCCTTAATTGGTGCAGCTTAATTGATGCTGGAGTCGTTCATTTTTTCAACAGCTCCATAACGCGCGTAATTTACATAATTTATATACTTGTGTACATGTACACATATATATTTTTATAACATATCTGTATTTGTTTTTTTATATTAATTAAGAAAGGTGCATCATACGTGCATGTTATGGTACGGAGCATTCATCTAGATTATTTATCAAGGACAAATCTATTAGCGAATGAATAATGTGTTCCACATTCGTTAAATGGAAATATGGATTAGTTTGCTAACTGGTTTAGATAGCCTGTGTTAATATAACATGACCTGTCTTAATGTGTTTTTTTTTTTGGAACTCGCCGATAAGATGTAGTTCTTTATGCGAGAATTTTAATTAAATTAATCGGGATATGTTGAGAATGTGTGATGGGAAGATATTTTAAGGAAATATTCACATATGCTTTGATTGCATTGCTTTGTATAACACAAATCCCGGTCATCAATTAAGACAAAAGGTGATTACATATATCTTTTCTCGGTAACGAAATAATATCCATATATTACAAATGAAAATAATTATTCATGGGTATGATAGCATTATTATAATTACTTCTAGCTACAACAATAACATACGAAATTCTTCCGGACTTACACGTAATCATATTTCTTACGTATTACCACAACCTATCCAATGCTGATTAATAAAATCGTGTCGTTGTTATTCATAATACACATTAACGGCATGCACAATCCTTTCTTCTGTACATTTTTTTTTATGTGAGAATATATTCACCGTGATATAAATAGTTATTATGTACCATGTAGCACGCGTTATCACATCATAAAAGTAAATATACATCACGGTCGTTCTTTTTGTCTTATAGAACTACAGCACATTTTAATTGCAGCATCGTTTTAATAAGTGTTTGTATTCGTATAATATTATATGCTGTACTTGAGATGTTTCTCAGTGTACGTAATGGCAGGAAAAAAAAGGTTATGAGGCACGAAGTCTTACTTTTTGATGTATGTGGTGAGTTTTTATGCAGGCAAATACATATGTATTTATTATTGTTTTTTACGTATTGAAATTTCGGTTGTTTCGAACAGGTTTAATGAATAGAAAGGTTAACGTAATTAATTTTGATCTTTCCTTTTTGCAATTGAAACGTTCAGACGCGTTTATAAATTATTTTTGAGTTAGTTAATCGTTTATGACATGACATGTATGTATAATCAGATATACTGAGAATAAAGATGTGTTAAGGCAACGTAAAATTGGGTTAGTACATGTTCAAGATAACTCCTATCCCAAGTAGCACCAAATATTTATAAAACTTTTATACTATGTTTAAATGTTTACTTTAAAAATAGTATTTCTAATAAATAGAAACAATTTGTGTATGACATCTACTCTCAATATGATTAGTATACTGAAAAAACAAATATTGAAGAAAATTTGAGACATATGTTCTATTCACTCGAACTGTACTCTATCAGAATTCACATTTCTCTTAAGTATCGGAATAAATCACTTTAATGCAATAAAAGAATTACATGATGTGTTAATATATAAAAGATCATGCAGTGATAAAAAAAAAACAAACTGGAATGCACTAACGATAGATGAAAACATCGGCTTATATTAAGCATATTAACAAGGCTTTATAGTATTCGTCGTTTGTGTAACACTCAGTATTTATTAGCAGATTTTTTTTATTTGTGGTTCTAATATCGCAGTAGTATTTGCTTAATACTATCAATCAAAATATTTAAAGCTTCTTTTCTTGTATACCATGTATATGTATTTTAATTTCTTATTTTTCTTGGTTTTTAACGTTCATTTCCATACTTACGACCTAAAAACCAAGAAGAAGAAGAAATTAAAATCAAAATATTGTATAACTTTGGTTAATTTATCCTATCAGGCGGTAGAATTAATAACAGCTCACGGTAATTTTAAATCATATTTATGTAGAATTAGGAGGGTTAATGATTCGCTTTGTGAATGTGGTAGGGAGGATATAGCGGGGCGTGTCTTATTTGAATGTCTACTCACTGATGAGTGGCGATTGCGTACGGAAGTTAGGGCATTAACTACGAAGTTAAATTGGCCGCGATGCGAAACAGATGTTAGAGATATTGAGTCGATCGAATGGTGGGAATTTTTTAGTAATGTTGCTGAAGAACTAGATAGTAGGGTAGCACGTGTTTATGAATGAATATTTTATGCTCTTTAGTGGTCGGAATTAGTGATAAACTACAAATATTCAAATATAGATCATTAATTCAATTACTCTTGGTTAGAATAATTAGGATTAAGTTATTGTTAAGTATCAGGGTAGGCACTACTGTTGTTTCGTTTGTTTTTAGGTCATTACTTCTTCCCTGTTTCAACTTCCAATGTGTGAAAAAGGGAACAGCTACGTGAAGATAAGGCAAGGCTATCGGGATTTAAGGACACGCGGAGGCTGCTTCTTCAACACTCAAAAGGATTTATTTAACACAAAAATACATATTCAAACTTGCCTGCCACTTTAATTAAATGAAGTTAAAGTAACGTCAAAATTAAACAGTACAATTTGAATATCAGAGCCACCTTTCTGTAAATGGCAGAAACTATATTTATAAAAAATCTGTAATCTTCACTATCCGTGTTATCGATATACGTTAAAAATAACTATTATCACAGACCATCTTAGTGGGTCTCGATTTTCAATACAATCTTTAAATATTAAAACTCCTAAAATAACTAATAAAATGGCGGTTTATGTAAACTTAAGGCAGAATGAGAATTTAAACTGGATAAAATATAATAAAAAAATATACCAGGTAAGCTTGAATTAACAAATAAAATAAAGTTTACAATATATATAAGGCTATGCTTAGCACCTATTGCAAGGATGGTCCATCCTTATAGTCATTTTTAACAAATTCAAAATTAGCCTGCAGAGTAGGCAACCGAGTATGCACTTCAACTTACAATTACTTCTCCATTTTGGCTTTAAAACCTGTTTTAAATGACTCTAAATTATATTCCATACCCTGTTTCCATAACAATACACATACATAGTGTCAGTATTTCAATTTCTGGCACCACATGCAAATATTCCACAGGCACTACATCGATGAACATTTAAACGTTTTCTTATTAAATATCCAGAAAAATCTATTGCAGTGAATTTTGTTCGGATAATGCGAGGGTTTGATAATCACGTTCCATCATAATTAATCGTGATGGAAATGTAGGCAGTAGTAGGAGTTTCAGACACACATAAGTCCTTTCTTTGTGAGATAAATCATATCTTCCCAATGACATGATCCATAATTTGACGAAACCTCATTATTTATGTGAAGATATTTGTTAAATTGTCGATCTGAAATTACAATATGTATCTATAAAACATAACAATAATTATAGGACGACTTTAAGCCACTATATTCGCGTTAAAACTACCGCTAATTAATAATTAGGTCACATTAAAAATATACGTAACACTCGGTTGATATTAGCATACATATGTTTCACCTTACCAAGGATCTTCAGTGCTATTGGTCAACCTAATGTATTATACGGAGAAATTCGTATATATACTTAATAAGTGGAAGGATAATTGAATGAGAATTTTAAGCTGGAAATCTCATTATTAACGTGAAGATATTTGCTAAATTATCAACCTGAAACTACAATAAATTATTATTATTCTATAATTATTATTATTATTATTATTATTATTATTATTATTATTATTATTATATGTATCTATAAAGAATAACAATAATTGTAGAACAACTTTAAGCCACTACACATGCGTTAATATTAATGCTTTAAGAGTTATTATTGACAGTAGTGATTTTCCCGGCTAATGTTTTTACGGAAAAGAAAAACAATATAAATAAATAATTTTCTGCCTTTTCTTTGCAGATACCTTCCTACAATGATAGACACAATCCAAACTCAATCCACTAGATGGCTATAAAATACCGTATATATCCAAGATATCTAAAGTTTATCACTCCAGATCATGCGCACTAGTGGTCTCCCCTCTTACTAACCAATGAGTAGTTATACCTTTATTATTCTTACAGTTACGAACTCGCCGTGCTGAGGCTGTACGCCTCGATTCTCCTAAATCACTAACTTGTTTATTATTATGCTTTTACTTTGTTAAATATTGAAAATTTATAATGTAATTCTTAATAATTCAATGTATCAAATGTAAATGGGAAGCCCTTTATCACCAGTAATAGCCAACTTGTTTATGGAAGCATTTGAAGAAGAAGCCCTAAGTTCCAGCGATATGAAACCCAAGTGTTGGCTGCGATATGTCGACGATACTTTTGTAATATGGCAACACGGAGAAGAAAAACTACAACAGTTCTTGGGAACACATAAACTCGCAGCACCCAGCCATAAAGTTTACCATGGAGAAAGAACAAAATGGAAATCTCCCTTTCCTGGATGTTATGGTTAAGAAAACAAAAGAGGGAATGCTATAGCACGCAGTATTTAGAAAGAAGACGCACACCGATAGATATCTGCATGCAAGATCTCACCATCATCCAATGCAGAAGAAGACATTAATACAAACATTGCTATCCAGAGCCGAAACCATCAGTGACGAACAACATCTTACCAGTGAAAAGATACATTTGGAGAAAGCACTAAAGAAGAATGGTTACACTGACATCGACATAAGGAGAGCCACTAAGAAGAAGACGACACCGGAGACAACTACAGAACCACGAAGAGGGATGGCGTGTTTACCTTATATAGCAGGAGTCACCGAAAAAGTAGGCCGAATTTTGAAGAAACGTAACGTACAAGTACGCTTCGGGACTGCAACGTCGATCCAGCAGTATCTACCGACCGCAAAAGATAAGATACCCAAGGGACGCACAGAAGGTATCTACAAAATAACATGCCAATGCGGACAGTGCTACGTCGGACAAACAGGAAGAGCCATCGACACAAGAATAAAAGAACATGAGAGGGACGCAAGATTAAGAAGGACCGATCAATCAGCGGTGGCAGAACACATGCACGACACCGGACACAAAATGGATTTCAAGAATGTAAAAGTAATAACTACCACCAAGAACTACGGAAAAAGACTCATCAGGGAAGCCATAGAAATAGAGAAGAATAAAACCGTTAACAGAGAAGAAGGGTACCACCTTAGCAACACGTGGAAGAGCCTACTACGAACCGTCACGGTCAATGGAGCGGAAACTACACGGTTGGATGCACCAGGGGCGTATATAAGAAGAATGTCGGACCATGGAGAATCAGTTCAGTTATCCTGAAGAAGCTGTCAGTATGAACAGCGAAACGTCGAGCGAAAGTTTTGACACACGGCGAAACCCGCAAGAAGCTGTTAGTTAAATGTACTTTCGTTAATAAAACAGTGTAATCATTAATAACATGTATAATTTATTAATAAGTTTATATCAGAAACATATAAATAGTACTCTTACTCAAGGTGAGTATAGTTATTTGGAATATTCAAACAACTATTATCAATTATCCAGTGTAATTTAGATTCTTTAATTCAAAAAGGAACTTTTAAAATATCCCGCGCTATCATAAGAGAACAGAAAACCACCAACCACGTTTGCCAACTTATAAAAGCTCAGAATTTTAATCTCATACAAAATGACAATAACGTCAAAATATTATAGAAACTATAATATTCATTTATACAAAAATTTAGACAATGTTTTGACCAGATACCTCGTTTATCGGTTTATACAGACGCCAGAGTACCTTCGAATGTGATTTCCTCGTAGTGACAATCCAGATTCGCTCGTATATTCACCCTAAAGGCCCAGACCAGGAGAATAACATCGGTAGCACAAAAATTCAGGGAAACAGACCTCCTTCGTTACATTCAGGATGTATGATTAGACTCGGAATGCAAACACATGCACACTCCCATGTAGAATATTTCCCAGGTGTAGTAAACACAGCAAAATTTCTTATAATGTCGAACAATCCTCACGTTTTTTCTGTATATTTTCAGAATAGAGTAATTACATAAATTTACATAGAAGATCCCCTTCAATACCACAGGAAAACCACTTAATTCATTACACTTGATAAAAATAAACCTTTTTAGAAGCTTTTTTATCAACAACCCCGTCACCAAGGATTTTTCATCATTTTCTCACAACGAATTACATTGGGTCACTACCCCATTTAGGTGAAGTGAACACCTAGGATACCAGGATATCGTACAATTGCCAGACGATAAATTATATTCAATTTCCATGATTACTAATACGACCTAACCCAAATTATACTGGACTTACAAACAGGTGCGTACATAAAATAATAATTATATTTCAATATAGTTGATGGTTTCCCTCATATGAAACACAGCATTATACAGTGACCGGCATAAATATTGCAATATATGGGAAATTCTTTTATTATTAAAATATACTAGAACTTTTTGGGGGGAATAGGTTGTGCATGTCTGGAAACCCCAAAATTTATTTTGACACATATCACGTGACCACTAGTATGGCGGTAAATTTAAAAAATATGGCGTGAATCTCCAAAAAGTGAGGTTAGATGACATGATATCCAAAAATGCTATACGAAAAAGTTGTTTAGAATTCAATTTTGAGGCTGTATGCAAATTTTTGTAAACATATTTAAAGAAAAATAAATTCACAATTTTTCCAAATATTGTTTCATTGAATTACATATTTCCATTTTTTTCGCTTTTAGCAGCTCAACTGCAGTACTATTTCCAAATTTGATTGATACTCAAACAATTTTGTCAATTTTTCCATAATTAACATAGCGAAAACTGAAAAGTACGATTTCAGTGTACTAATTGTTTTTGCAAGGGATTGTATCTAGTAATAATAAATAAAATTTTACAAACATTTTTTCTCTAAACCGCTTAGCAAACATTACTTTTATTGAAAATTATCATATTTTTTTTTTGTTTTCTGCGTTAAAGTGAAATCGGTAGTCCAAAACTGATAACACTAAACATCTAAGCCCTCACAATGTTATTGCACGCACCGAAGGTATTTATATAGGTTTCGAAATTACAAAACTCAGTAGAAATAAATAACCAATATTTTTAGTTAATGATAGGAATACTTAATAAGCAAGCACATTTAAATAATAACTAATAGTAATGAACAACTAGAACAAGAAATGAAACTCTAAAAATGCATACTTGTTAGACATACATATCGTTCTGTTTCTTATAAGTAAGGTAGGCTTTGAAATTAGAAACAACAAAATAATGTAGTAAACTATTTTTTTCCCAGCAGGGAGTGTGTGTCCACTTCCCTCCCTCATTTGAGGGTAGAAAGTTGTACTTTACCTCCCTAGAGCGGAAAGTTGTCCTTTACCTTCCTAGGGAGGAAAAGTAAGTGACGTTGACATGATGAAACTGTACATCTTATAATATGTGACATTAGTACATTCGACCCAGTCTGAGCCCATTTATGAGATAATTGCTAAATTATTAGGTATTAAATTTCAATTAAACTATTATTAAACACTTTTAAACCGACGCTAACTTGACAGTTTTCAAAAAATATTCGACAGATTAAGCCTACTATCATGTCACTCACAGGTACGTCTTTATTATTTTTAGAAATTAATTAATTAAGACAAAAATAATAAAGACATACCTGTGAGTTAGTTAAAATTGGACTGGCTGAGAAAAAATAGTATTCAAACCATGTGAGGAAAGTGCTATTGCAGGCCTTGGACAATTACAATAGAGCACTTTCCTCCCTTGGTTTGAAATATACTATTAATTTTTTGGCAAATAAGCAATTACTATCATTTTTATTTTACCTACTGTTTATTTTCGTTGTTCTTTAATTTCAAAATCTACTTCAAAACCTTCGGTGCGTGCATATAGTATTATCAGTTTTTGACTAACGATTTCCACTTTAATGCCGAAAACAAACAAAAAGCATAATAATTTTCAATAAAAGTAATGTCTACTAAGTGGTTTATAGAGAAAATGTTTGTAAAATTTTATTTATTATTACTAGATACAGTCCCTTGCAACAGTAATTGTCTCACTGAAAACGTACTTTTCAGTTTTCGTTATGTTAATTATGCAAAAATTAACAACATTGTTTGAGTATCAATCAAATTTGGAAATAGTACTGCAGTTGAGCTGCTAAAAGCGAAAAAAAAATGGAAATATGTAATTCAATAAAACAATATTTGGAAAAACTGTGATTTTTATTTTTTTTTAAATATGCATACAGTCTCAAAATTGAATTCTAAGCAACTTTTTCAAATAACTTTTTTGGATATCATTTCATCTAACCTCACTTTTTGCAGATTCTTGGCATATTTTTTAAATTTACCGCCATACTAGCGGTCACGTGACATGTGTCAAAATGAATTTTGGGGTTTCTAGACATGCACAACCTATCCCCCCCAAAAAAGTTTTAGGATATTTCAACAATAAAAAAAATCCCATTTGTTGCAATATTTATGCCGGTCACTGTATATACTGAGCGCGATTACTTTTGATTTATACTACACCTACAAATAAATAAATCAGATAACCAAAACCAAATACAAATATTAACATAGTTTGCTTACAAATCACCATTTTGCTGACTGTATTTTGAGGCGCATGCGGACAAGACTCCTTTCCAAGTGTCGCTTTTGGATATATCTATACTGTGTCATTAGTCTCGTCTGGGATATATTCCTTATTTCTAATAATATTCATTTATTCCATCGCTAGTCTTAATTTCTCTTCACATAAATAACAATCGAAGCGAATATTTCTCATCTAAAATACATGCACAATTACCGACTTCAAGATGGTCATCATTAGAACGCGATTGAAGACGTTCCAGGATTCGAAAGACCAAGAAAGGACATTTGCGATCTCGATCTTTGCCTCTCGTTATTTATGAATATTCCCGAGCTGTGACGGGGAAACGGTTCCCACACACAGACACTCGGCCTTCCTTACGCTAGTCGCATTGACCGCTCGCTCAATTAACTAAGTTCAGAAATAATGAATCACTCAAATTATAAACACGGCGTACCGTCTCTCCGACATTATTCCTTCGAGTACGGTTCGTTGTTAATCGGCCGCGCCGATTTTTTTTCCGGTCTAAAAATGGAATGCGAAGATTATCTGCCGGGATCACGTTGTTCACGTTCACCGCGGTGCCACGAAGGAGCGGACGGCGTCGAAGCTCTAATGTAGACCTGTTACCTGTGCGAGGACGTTCAGCGGCATGACGACGCAATGGTGGAAAATTGTGCGTGCGAATAGATCCCGAAAGGTCAGATCGTTACGGGAAAATGGAGCATGTGTCGAACGCCAAGGATCCGTAAGAGATCCTCCTTTGAATAGCAAACAAACAAAACAAACAAAACAAACAAAACAAACAATGCAAACAAAACAAACAAGACAAACAAGACAAACAAGACAAAACAAAACAAACAAAATAAACAAACATAATCCATATCCTATTATGATGGATATATTTTGTATATATCAGTAATTTCATTGTTAATATGTTTTGAGGGAGTTTAATTGATAAGATATACATTTTAGGACTTGCTCTCGTTATTAAATAATATTATAATTGCGAAAGTTTAAAAAGGCACCACAAATATATTTTTTTTTATGTAAATTCCGATAAATCCTGATAATAACCCATGACACATAAGAAGTACCACAGATTCACGTTTCTTTATTAGTTATATCAACTACAAATAATCTAAGCGGTTTAGGTGTTGTAAATGTGTATGGTAATCTAATAACATCTATATGAGAGTCCTGTTCGTATAGGTACACAATCAAAATACTGCAATACAATCGAAATCAATCAAATTTGTTCCACAAGTATTGTTTAAAACTGGCATTTTTAAATCATAATACTTTGAAAAGCTTTTATCCCAAAAACTAAATAGAAGGAAACGAAAAATTTGGAGTATATAAATATGATATAAATTGTGGAGGTCGGGATTCGAGATCAAGGTTCGAACACAAAGATCACTAAAAGTAAGAGCCAACAACTTGAAGAGTGCTTATTTCTATACTTATAAACAAACTAAACAGCAATAAATCGTAAATAAATATTATAGTTACTTACTATTCTTTAGCTAATTTTTGACTAAATACTTTAGGTGTTAATCTAATCTTTATTCAATTTTTCCACATTATTTTCTTTTTTCTGTGTGAAACGATGCTAATACAGTTTAGACAACATATGATTATTGGGATAATAGTAAACGTTTCAATCCGTTTGTCTTGTATTCAGTCACAACCTCAGTGACAATTATATTTATTTCATATTTTATAAATATTTAAAAAATATTAAATCTTTCTTGAATATTAGTTATATTAATATAATATGCATAAAATATATTATAGAAAATATATTAGGAAAACATTTAAAAAATATATATGTTATGTAGCATTAATAATATTTTATTGCAAATGTTTTCTTAATATATTTTTCATAACTCTGCAAGAATATTTTGCTTTGTATTTCTGTAAATATTTATTTCATATAAAAAAAAAAGATTGAATTTTTGCTTTTGTACATTTGGTGCGTAGGGCGAATAATATAAAATGGGTAAAATTTGCATACATATTAAGTAGGTATGTACCTATTTAAAATGATAGTTTAAAGATTAAATTACATAATATATATCTAATATGATTTAATTAGTATCTAAGTTGAGCGCTGTAACTTTTCTATTAATACATCTGCGTTTTGTATTATATTATTTGTAATATTTGTAAGTTGCGAACGTCAACACAACACCTCTATTCATTACGGTGCCGGTGTTATATGATTTAGTATTGTTTATGCGTCTATGGATTAGGTACATAGAATGCATACGCGCACGTGCGTATCATCAACGTTTTCATTCATTTGTCCGTTACATGTTATAGTTTATAATAGTATACGATTAGGACAGATTAGGGTTAACTGTGTAATTAATTGTTGCGGGGTGTGTTTTAGTTTTTGTGGTGACTACGAGGTAAGCAAACCTTTGAACATGTCATGGCATTTATAAGATAATTGGAATGCTCAATATCGCTATGTACACGAATCGTTTAATAATATAATTGCAGGAATTTTATGCATCATATATGTACTGTATCTACCAGATAAATTGCTAGTTGATTTGCTTAAGAGATCCATCTCGGTAGATAAGCGTCATAACCTCAAGTACAGGTTAGAATACGTTGTGTTGTTTTATTGTTTGTACGTAGAATGTTTTCAAATATTATGAAATAAAGTAAAAATAAGTATCGTAAGTATTGGAATGTAGCTACCACTCCAATTATTGTAAATGCTCCAAATGTATTAGTAGGTGTTGATAATGTTGTACGATGTTTTATTCATGGTATGATCTAATACAATTGGTATTGTTTTAGAGGCCACAAGGAAACGCCATGAGAGCGCCACTACCGAAGATATGAAAGCCATAGGGTTGTACCTGGCACCAGCCAAGGCTAGACTTAAAAATGAGTATTTTTCATTTTTATTGGCTTATTCAAATAAAATGATAATAAATACGTTTGTTTTTTATTTAGAACACTTCAATTAAAAAATAGTGATTAATTTGATAAACCTTCAGTATGCCTTAAAAGATGCCAGAATTATTGATTATTAACTTGTATGGTGAGTGTGAAAAAACAAGTTCTTGCCTTTTAGACAACTCTATGTATGTTTCAACTTTTCGTTATCGACGTTATATATTCTAAATGACCAAGAACAATTTTAGTTCATTTTGACAAATTAAATAGATTGCATAAAAAAATCTCAATTTTCATAAAAATATTTTACAAATATTTTAGAAAAAATATAGCGCTTACATTATTTTTAAAATATTTAATAAATATTTTGATTGAATATTTTATATATATTTAGAAAAAAATATAAAAAATATATTTAAAAACCTCTCACGAAAAATATTTATAAAATATATTTTTAAAAATATCTATGTAATATTTCTGGCTGTTAGGGAATGCATGGGGGTTCTCATATAAGATAAACACACACCGGTTATCAACATTAATACGCCCATTTTAAATGCGACTTTATGCCGTTAAGACGAGGGAATTCACCGTCTTGTACATATGTAATACATATATGTGCAAAGCGTACATGCATATAGTTATGAAAGTTATATATATATAAAGCGGAGAAACGTTAGCAATAGCATCGTGGACTCTACGTTAAGACCAACAAATTACAGAGGAGCACGCTGCTCGCGAACGCTACGGCACGATTATGATAATTTCGCGTTTTTATTTGTCCATAGGCGTTATATTGCTAATCAAGATCATAAAGATAGCTGACAACGGTCCCCAGCGCAAGCAGATAATACCGCCAGTAATTTACTTAAGTATCCGTTATTACCGGCTAAAATGTGTGAATAATATTCAATAAATATGGGCTAAATTGATACGTGCCTAGGTAACACCGTGTACACCATCGTAATGGGCGTAATGTCGGGTGGGTTTGCGTTCAACGTTAATGGCGTAATGGTATCGAATGCTTTGACAGTAATATGGTGTTTAATAATCTGTCCGTTCCGGTCGGTGTTATCTTATTTAAGGCTTGAGTATATGCGGGTTGAAATTGAATGCGCTTATGGTTATACCTCTCTGCGTTCATAGAAATTGAGATATACTAATATTCTGTTACTTTTGTTTGGCAAAAACCGAACGAAAGGATGATACGCTCAAAAAAGGTCCTTCGTTTGATGTATTTTAGTTGTAGTGAAGGTCAATTCAAATTTCCTACATTTTTTGATAGTAGTTGTGAAATTTCGTTTCTCCCTAACAGAGGGTGCCTTCTCAGAGAAAGGGAACTGCAACAGACTTGGAAAGGTAATGGTGAAACAAGCCTTCCAACCTTCTAATCTAAATAGTGAATAATAAAGGTCCAGGATAGAACTCAGTGGTACTACGTATCTTATTTCGGCGAACGTTATATAACCGAGTGGTTCATTTTTGTTAAAAAATTCAGATTTTTTTTTTTATAATCTGTCTTAAAAAATCGTTATCTAATTCGCGTATTTGGCCTTCCTCAAAATTTGGAAGCAGTTTCATGAATAGAAGTCTCAAGTAAAAGTTTTATTGCAAGAATACGCCTATCTAATAGTTACACAGTCATAGCCCTAGGAAAGCGCATGAAAGTCAAGTTTTTTTTTTAATGGAATATGTTTTTTTAACAAATTTTGAAAAAGGGTTTAATAGAAAAATACTAAAACTTATAAGGCATAAAGTTAACATTAAAGGAGATAATCAAGGAAAACGCGCAAATTGCTGTGCTAGCGGCAATGTCCCATAATCCATGAGTTAGTTCTAGAGAACTTGCAGAGCAGTCACGAACCAGCATTATTCGAACACTGAGACAACAAAAATGTCATCTCTACCACATATCAATGCATCAAGACCTTCGCAGAACTGATTTTGAACATTGTGTAGAATTTTGTGAAAAGGCACAGCGAAAAATTGGAGATAGATAGATAGATAGATAGATAGATATGTTTATTCATTGTAATAAAAACATTACAAGAAACGTCAAATAAATAAATGGTCCAGTATAAGTATGTATATAACAAACAACAACAAAAAAAGTATATAAAACAAAGAATACGACAAACACCAGATTAAAATTATACACACTGACTAGTATTTGAATTCAAGAATTCTTCAAGAGAGTAGTAACTTTGACAAAGTAGAATTTTTTTGGCTCTGATTAACCTCTTATTTGCATCTAAGGAATGAGGAAATCTGAATTTGTTATAAATTTTTGGACCCCAATAGTCAACATAGCGCTGAGACACTTGGACCCTATGATATGGAATTCTGATGTTACATCTGCTTCGGGTTTCGTACTCGTGGTTGGCACCGTTTAGATGGAACTTCTGTGGATTCTCCATGACATACTGAAGAGCGGTGAGGATGTACAACGATGGTAACGTGAGTATTTTCTCTTGCTGAAAATATGTTTTACAGCTTTGTTTTGCTCTCAGTTGACAAAGAGCTCGAACAGCGCTTTTCTGAAGGGTAAATATTCTTTTTGCTTGTGGTGATGTTCCCCACAGCAAGACCCCATAGAGTAGCTTACTATGAAAATTGGTGTAGTAAGGCGTCTTAGCCGCATCATGAGTTGCAGTAGTTTTCATCCTCTGGATTGTATATATAGCGGATGCTAGTTTTGTCACCAGTACATGGACATGTGCCCTCCACGTCAATTTGCCATCCAAGGTTAATCCCAAGTATTTGACGGTATCCGACGTTGAGGTTTCATTTATTGCAGAGAATTTAAGGTGTTGCGTTTTTCCTTCATTTAATTTTAAGTTATTATTTTGAAACCAATTCTTAGCACTATTTAACACTCTTTCTGTTTTAGCCTTAAGATCAATAGCATTTTTAGCAGTTACTACAAAAGAAGTGTCGTCGGCGTAGAGCGAAGTTTTTGTTGGACTGATGTTACAAGGCAAGTCATTAATGAATATTATAAATAGTAAAGGACCTAATATTGATCCTTGCGGTACTCCTTGTGATATGGATTTTGTAGTTGATTTGTTGGTTTTAAGTTCAACCGTTTGATATCTGTCAGATAGATATGAGGCTAGAAGCTTGTGCTGTATGCCTCTTATACCATAGAAATATAATTTATCAAGCAGGATGTCATGCCGTACCATATCAAAGGCTTTGCTCAAGTCACAACATAAACCTCTATAATAGTCTCGATCACTTCGTAAATTCCTGTAACCGTCGATCTCTTTTGTCTATATTCATGCTGTTTATCCGAGAAGTAGTTGTTTTTTTTCAAAGTACTTTATAAGTCTATCAGCTATCAATCGTTCGAATAGTTTTGATATTGTTGGTAATATGGCTATTGGGCGATAGTTAGTGCATTCGTTGATGTCTCCGCTTTTGTAAACAGGAATAATTTTAGCGACTTTTAGTTGAGTTGGGAAAATGCCCTCTTGGAAACATTTATTTATTAATTTTGAAAGCGGATCTATTATCACATTTGTTATTTTGTATAGAAATTCTGTTGTTATTCCATAGATATCTCGTGTTTGTTTCCTCTTGATATTGTTGATAGTTTTAAGAAGTTCGGTCTCATTTGTTTCTTTTAAATAAAATGAATTACAGTTATTAATAGGTAGGTTTCGCAAATAATTGTGATAATAATGAATTCTTTTAATGTGCTGTTTTCCGATGTATCCACGTACTCTCTGGATCGGGAAACTCCTATCATACGCCCGCCAGCATAACACTTCTAGATTACTGTATTCCTCACTTATGAGATTTTATTTCTCGGCACTAAACAGATAATCAGGGTATTACGCAATAGCGGGCACACGTTAACCCGCTACGCAATCATTTTAACCAATATCTGGTATTCTTCTCCGGCAGCAACAAATGGCCCAGTTATTCAGCAATAACGGGAATAAATTAGCCCGCTACGGTATTTATTTTTATTAATATGTAACTCTGTTGCGACCGGCGTTCAATGGCGGCTCTCTCAACCGCGCGCTCGAGACGAACGGCACGTCCACTCTCTTACAACGCTAGCTACCGACTCCCTTGTTCGCTTGCGTACCTATGATCGCCTTGGCTGTTCGCCAACCAGAGACGTTTTCGCTGTCTGCGTGACCGCGGCAAACTCCTTTATTTGTCCATTCCTTTCTTGACCCCGCTTACACACACAGAGAGAGAGAGAGAGAGAGAGCGATTAAATAGAACTAAAAATATGTTAGAAATTCTTCTCTTAATTTTTTATACGTTTACATAAATAAAATAGTATCAAATATCTTTTATTAAGCAAGTAAGTAATAAATTAAATTTAAACTAAAATGCATTCTAGGCGTCTTATTACAGCTATACTTGAGCTAGCTACTTGTGCCGCTAGCACAACGCGTATTCCTTGGATATCTCCGTTAATGTTAACTTTAGGCCACATACTATTAGATCCTTTTTAAGAATTTTTTTAAAAAATACCATGTTCCATCATCACGTGCTCTCCTAGGGCTATGACGGTGTAACCTTTGGGTAGGTGCCTTCTTGTATTAAAACTTTTATTTGAAAGTTGCATTCATAAAATTTACTCTTCTAAAATTTGGGTGGTAGGAGAGGGAGGCCACGATAAATGGACCATTCGGTATATTAAATACGATATTATAATTAATTAATATATTTTAAAAGTCATAAAATTCTAAAATTTTAACGAAAATTTTCTATCAAATGAAACAAAAGTAACGAGTAAGGTATGATTGAAACTGTTAAAACTTTATTTTTTAAACTTATCTTAAGTTTCTCTCAAAATTTTCGCATTTCTGTGAAATATTATTAAATAATCATTCCTTCCTGAAATTCGACAGCTTGAATATCTGAGAACTCAATGTGAAATAATCAGCTTCCGTATTTAGATGTTTGTTTATATAGCAGACATTATTAGAGACCAGCTTAAAAGAGTATTTTGGACAAACGAATACTCCACTGAAACAAATTGCAAATATTCATAGCAATATCAGTTCTGAGAATTCCAGGCATTTATAAAATAAATACCCGCATAAAAACAGAAATTAGACATATACAGGGTGTATCAGATATAGAGGTAAATATAATAATTTGTAACAGCTGTAATCATATACAATCAAAAAGTCTTAATGCACACGGGGTCTATCTGTAAGCATTAACGAGAAAAAAAATATTTTATAAATGCCGTGGGCTAGAGCCGCACCTGTGCCCAACCTAAATGCTGTCCCGAGTATACCCCCACATACCACTATCAATCACCCATTACCGCTGTTTTGTGCGGATCGCCGCTTGGAGTGCAAGCCACTTCTAACATTTTATTTAAATTCTTCCCGTCTCGAAAAAACGATCCTTTTCAGGACCATCATGATTTCATATAAAGAAAATCGGCATCGGCAAAAGCGCGGGAATGTATAGATTCATTTTCGCGCGACATCATAGTAAAAAGGCGTGTTTGCAAATTTTCTGTATCTACACTGATTTCTGTGTAATTCGATTCAATTCATTTTGCGTTATATGATTAAATAAATCTAAAAGAAATAACTCAGATTCATGTGGTACCGTTTATTAACAACTAACTCTCGATTCGACAAAGCAAAAGAAAAATATTTATGTTTTTTGTAACTACTGAAGTCGCATATCCGGTGAAACTCGAACGTCTTATCAGGATATTAAAAATAATACTTTGTAGACTTACGTAGAATGCTCTTAACAAAAAAGGAATGTTTATTTTATAAAAAGAAGAAATTTAAAATGCCTCAGTTTTGCAAAGAGCCTTTATTTATTCAGAATGACGTTAAATGAACTTACGGCATACCATTAAGAATAATACTAAATGAGTGCAATGTATTTATACATAATACCACGTTTAGCGGGTGCTTAACATGATGTTTCCTTGCATCAGACCCGGACTAAAGAATTTTTGGCTCTAAATTTTACTTTTTTTTATTCTTTAATGATGAAATCCGGTTTCGGTGGGTTTATGCTTTTATATGTCGTGTAGTTAACACCCAAGCAAAATTTACTTTTTTTTTGATACACCCTGTATATACCTACCAACAATGAGAAGACGCATTTGAAAAATGACTAACACCCGAATTCCATAATCTCCATCCGACTCTGTGCGTAAGTAAGTATAAATATGGTTAGTTCCATTTCGGTATATAATACAGCTGCCGGTCACTTCGTTATGTTCCTAGACGCGCAGCAGAGCAAATTAGTCATATGCGGAGTTTCTCACGGTCTTTAACAATTACTTCACGATTCGGTTGAAGCCGCAATTCACGCGTATGTACGTACGTGTATACTTTAGTACAGGTGTTTGTGTGTTTGTACTTACGAGTCTATTTACGCTCTTAATTTTTTTTTCTCCTCTCCTCTGTTACCTCTTCATTATGTCCGTAATTTCTATTTTAAATATGTTACCGCGCCAGTAATTGACGTCTACATGAATGCAGCAAGTAATTGTAATTTTGACGATGTGTGCGTTGTGGGGCGATTATCGAGCTAAGATGTATTCTACGTGTGGACAGGTGATGTATGAGTTGTGGCGTGTAGGAGAGAAAGAATTAAGTCTTTAAAAAAAAATGTGATAGCTTTGGATTATGAAGTTTGACTCAGGTTGTGTGTAATGTAAGAATTGAAATGGGGGCTATGTTCTTTCGCATTAAAAAAGAATTGTTTTGAGGATAGAGGCAGCTTTACCGTTCGCAATTACTTTTATTGCATACGCATTCAATGGATTTCGATCAGCTGGGTGCAATTTTACTTGTATTGCGCGTGCAATACACGGAATAGGGCATGCGCTGTTTTTATTGCTTGCAATTTTTATTGCACGCAATAAAAAAATTGCGAACTGTGAAGCGGCCTTTTCACTAAAGCACGGGCAAACGCGTTAGGAGAAACGAGGAAGTGGAAAACTCAGTGGCGTTGCCTACACGCAGTCTATGCCTAGGAACTTCATATACAGGGTGTTTTGAAACATCGTTTAATGATTTTAAAGGCATGTAGTACGATCGAAAACAAGGCTAAAAGTCATAATAAAAATATGTCCACAAATTAACTGTTTACGACGATAACAGCGATTTATCGCAATTGCAGAATAAGTTTGCTTTAGCGGTTTTTATTAAGATGTTATTGCATTTCAACATAAAATAGATTATAACCAAAGAAGATGTTCAAAATGACGTCCTTCCATTTCGACACAGGATCTACATCTGCTTTCAAAGGAAGCGCGCACTCTTTCAAAAAAACAAGGGTTTTTCTCGTATTATCTGGCAACAGTGTTCTATTCGTTGGCGCAACTCTGGAAGATCGTTTACCGGTGTTGCGTACACTAAACTTTTCAAATAACCCCAGATACTAAAGTCCAACGGGTTTAGATCGGGAGACCTTGGAGGCCAAGCAATGGACCTGCTCGCCCTATCCATCTCCCAGGAAATTCATTGTTAAGATGTTCCCTAACAGCACGCGTAAAGTGCGGTGGAGCTCCATCTTGCATTAACCAGAGGTTCAGTCTTAGATTTATAGGTAAATCTTCCAAAAGTTCAGGTAAAGTATTTTTCAAGAACTGGAGGTATGTAGGGCCTGTTAAGCGTTGTGGCAAAACAATCGGTCCTAACAACCGTTCCCCTATCATGCCTAACCAGATGTTTAGAGAGAAACGTTGCTGGTGCCTGGCTTTAACGGTAGCATGAGGATTCTCGTCACACCAAACGTGATTGTTGTGGAAATTAAATATTCCATTTTTAGTAATACCAGCGTCATCAGTGAAAAGGATGTTATCAGCAAATTCTAGCCGATCAGCAGCTGTGCGAAAACCACTCACACAAAGCCCTTCTCGCTTGATAATCCGGAGTAGTAAAGGCTTGTACCCTTTGGATATGGTAGGGGTATAGGAGTTGCTCATGAAGAGTTCTCCAAACAAGATTGCTGCTTACACCCACTTGAGTCGAAATTCTTCTAACACTAGTTTCGGGATTTTCGTCAATAATATTCAAAATTTGATCTTCTATCTGTGAGTACATGCTATTCTCTGCCGTTCCAGTATCAGAAGATCGCTTCTCAAACGAACCAGTTTTCTCTTAGTCGTTGAAACACCGTCTGAAACATCACTGCGAAGGCAGTGGGCGATAGGAAACGTTTCAGCATAGAAGCGACGTGCTTGTATCAAAGAATGCCCATTAGCACGACCGTACATGAACACCATATCGCTCATTTCAGCACAGTAATATGTACAGTAAGGACATGTTCGCAAAAAATCCATTGTTCTTGAGTGGTCCGTTTTGAATGACCTTCAAGGCCAGCTGCCATTTGTAAAGCTGTTGCGCGGAATTTTCAAACGTGTAGAATATTTATATTTTAAAGGAAGTAGAAAAAAAGTTTTAAAAAGTACACAAATTTATGCGTTTTTATTCTGATTTTTGTTCAAATGTTTTATGAACAGTTTATAATAATAAAAAACACGATTCCAGTTAAATAATGTTTGATTAAGTGATACATAATATTTGCAAGTTTTAACGCATAATTATGTTCATATCTTCCTTTTTGTGAAATAAAATCTTGTTTATATTTTATAGCGTAAAAGATTCTTCCAGAAATAAAATAGTTGTGGTTCTTTCTCAATTAATTAATAAAGATGCAACAGCATCGGTGGAAGGACTTTTCAAATTTCTGACATGAATACACAATAACTTTTAATTAGGTTCAAGAGTTATGACTATATTGTTCTGTGCGATACAAAGATTGTTCCTTTCTATTCGACTACTTCATTTTTAACATCTGACCCTGCACTGGTTTGTCAACAATCATGTCTGGGGGTGCACAAGTCGATAGACTTCAAACGTAGACTATATAATATCGAATTGTCTATAATGTGAAAATGCGATTAAATTTATACCAGTATAATGCAGTTCAAAGAAAATCACATTATTTTAAAAAGTGAACATAAAATGAATTACGTTAGTTACTGCGATAAATAGCAAACTAGCTTAAAATGTGTATCTAACAAATAAATTCATTTAATGTAACCTAGGAATCTCTGCACAACGATAATAGTTCTTCTTATTCATGTACTTTCTTAATTCTTGTCGTGTCATATATATTAGATTCATTCGGAAATCCCAAGAAACTGCGACCATCGTTAGCATCAAAATTTATCTTGCGAGAGTTACTGACACTACAACATGATACCCATTGATGTCTTCTTTCACGATTATTTGAATTATTTCACTTAAACCTAACAATATAATATATAAGAAAGTATGTAAATGTTATGGCAACCGGCCGCCGATCTTACCTTTTACACAAGAATATCATAGTTCATTAAATGTTTTTAAAACTGCAGGGGTAATTCAAAACTAATAAAATACGTAAAATATATAAATAAAACAAGTAAATCATATAGATTAAACGGACGAGTAAACTAATTTGTGTAAATACGACACGTAACAATAACAAACTGCCATTTGGGAAGCTGTGTTCTGGTGAAGTTAGGTTTAGAAATTTGGACCGCTAAACTCCTCTCTTGCCTTTACTCGTCTACTCTGGTACTACTAGGACACCGCTGTTATCTCGTAAACGGTTAACATATGTTTATTATGACTTTTAACCTCTAGTTTCGATCGCTACACTAACTACTGCCTTAAATCTATAAACGATGTTCCAAAACACCATTAAACATCATTAGTCAAATCGTTATATCTATGGAAAAAATATAGTATATGTTAAATCATGAGCACTAAAATGCCAACCTAAATTTCTTTGGAACCGCTTAAAGTTGTCAAAAACAACAGTATCTCTATGAAAATTCAATTTTATTTTAACAGTATCTCTAACCTCAAAGTTTAGATACTTATTTCCCTTCAAATTTGAACGAATCCTAAGCGTTCTTGTCGTCACGACAATGGATCCACCGACACAATGATACATATACACAACATGGTACTTATATTCTACTAATAATAACGAAATAACAGCGCCGACAATAACAAAATAACAATAACGGTTAACGTTAATGGCAACATCCTAGATTCTCACGCCCGACGCGCAGTCCTTGATCTGCTTCCGCGCCGCAGCGCAGCGTCCCGCTTGCGTAATAGCAGGTCTCTCTCGTGTTGCGGAATCACACTTTTACGTGCGCGTTCACCTTGCACCGTGCGCGAACGTCTCCAGCGAGAGATGCGGATGGGCGAACGTTGCGTCGGTGTGTTCCTGCACTTGTATGTATCGTGCGGTCAGAGCCGTCGTGATCCGTTTCCTTCTCGCGCGCGCAACTTGTAAAAATTCAATTTCGTGGCTGTACGCCGGCAGAAAGTCAAGGTTGGGCTCCAATAGTGGGTGTCTGAGTCAGCCTGTTGTTCCGGAGTAGTAGTATAAAATGAAATGTAATGGGGAGTTGGATGCGATTGATGATGCGTGAAGGATGATGTAAAAAGGCTTCGTTTTTCTCGATGAGTTGGTATGTGGGTTGGGAAGGTGTTCATTTTTATGCGTAAAAGCTGCGAAATTCTATCTCTGAGGTGTATATAAGGTGGTTCTGCGAATCTAAAAATCTTTTACTTTTCAAGACTATCAGCTGGGGAAGTCAGTAAATCGTAATACCCTAACCAGCCAGAATATTACATAGGATATTTGAAAAGATATTTTATAAATATTTTTCGTGAGAAGTTTTTGAATATATTTTTCACATTTTTTTCTAAATATAGATAAAAATATTCAGTTAAATATTTATTCCATATTTTAAAATTAATGTAAGCGCTATTATTTTCTAAAATATTTGTAAATATTATTTATATGAAATTTGAGATTTTTTATGCAACCTATTTTAATTTGTCAAAATGAACTAAAATGTTCTTGGTATTTTAGAATGTATAACGTCGATAACGAAAAGTTGAAACATACATAGAATTGTCTAAAAGGCAAGAAGTTTTTCACACTCACCATACAAGTTAATAATCAATAATTCTGGCATCTTTTAAGGCATACTGAAGGTTTATCAAATTAATCACTATTTTTAATTGAAGTGTTCTAATGAAAAACAAGCGATATTTATTATCATTTATTTTGAATAAGCGAATAAAAATGTAAAAATACTCATTTTTAAGTCTAGCCTTGGCTGGTGCCAGGTACAACCCTATGGCTTTTTTCATATCTTCGGTAGTAGGCGCTCTCATGGCGTTTCCTTGTGCCTCTAAAACAATGCCAATTGTATTAGATATACCATGAATAAAACATCGTATAAACATTACAACACCTACTAATACATTTGGAGCATTCACAATAATTGGAGTGGTAGCTACATTCTAACACTTACGATACTTATTTTTACTTTATTTCAAATATTTGAAACATTCTACGTACAAACAATAAAACAACACAACGTATTCTAACTCTATTTGAGGTTATGGCGCTTATCTACCGAGGTGAATCTCTTAAGCAAATCAACTAGCAATTTATCTGGTAGATGCAGTACATATAGGATGCATAAAAGTTCCTACAATTATAATTATTAAACCGATTTCTGTACATAGCGATATTGAGCATTCCAATTATCTTATTAAATGTCATGACATGCTCAAAGTTTTGCTTACCTCGTAGTCACCACAAAAATTAAAACACACCCCGCAACAATTAATTACACAGTTAACCCTAATCTGCCCTAATCGTATACTATTATAAACTATAACATGTAACGGACAAACGAATGAAAACGTTGATGATACGCACGTGGCGTATGCATTCCATGTACCTAATCCATAGACGCATAAACATACTAAATCATATAAACACCGGCACCGTAATGAATAGAGGTGTTGTGTTGACGTTCGCAACTTACAAATATTACACTATATAATACAAAACGCAGATATATTAATAGAAAAGTTACAGAGCTCAACTTAGATACTAATTAAATCATATTAGATATATATTATCTAATTGAATCTTTAAACTATCATTTTAAATAGGTACATACCTACTTAATATGTAGGCATATTTTACCCATTTTATATTAATCGTCCTACGCACCAAACGTACAAAAGCAACAATTCAATCTTTTTTTTTTATATGTAATAAATATTTACAGAAATACAAAGCAAAATATTCTTGCAGAGTTATGAAAAATATATTGAGAAAACATTTGCAATAAATATTATTAATGCTACATAACATATATATTTTTTAAATGTTTTCCTAAATATATTTTCTAAAATATATTTTATGCATATTATATTAATATAACTAATATTCAAGAAAGATTTAATATTTTTTAAATATTTATAAAATATGAAATAAATATAGTTGGTCACGGGTTGGAAAATTTACCTACTCTCAACTAATTCCGACCTAAAATCGAATTAGTCCAATTAACAAGCTTTACGTTTCATAAATGGTTTTAAAGCAGTTTCAGAAACATTATATAAATCATCATCCAACGGATGCTTATTAATTTTAAGTTATTTTATACATGGTTATTAATTTAATTAATTAATTTAATGTTATACATGGTTATTAACAATAAATGATATTCGAATTGAAAATCCAATTACTATGAGCCACTCAATTTGGCAGAAATTCATATTTAGTTTTAAGCGTGAATTGAGCTACCCCTGCTTATTACATTCCGTTGTCTGTAATGACTCATGGGCTGGAACAGCATCCTCCTTTTGACTGTCCTTCGTTCCTCGATCGTAAAAGGCATTTCCAGGGCTGCACTTTTAGGTCATCAGCAAACGCAACAGTAGCCCTGGAGATATCTCTTGCGATTAAGGGCGAAACGTCAGTTAGAAGAAGTTCCAGGACATGTTCCATCCTAAAAACCAAGCATTCTATAAATAATATCACCCTTACCTAATTCATACCGAAAATAGAGTTATCACAATCAGCGGAATTACTGGAAAATCAACTCCGACTTCACTTAATTTACCTTCAACATTCAACAACCTCCCCTGACTAAATTGGGGGAAAAAATAATCCAATCCATTTACTAGCAGATAATTTACTCATCTTCATCTTATTTCGTCTATCCTCGTTCATCAAGTGGCGATGGCATTATGGTATGGTTCAACGACCCAGCCATGCATATGATCATTCGGAGTTAGTTTTCTATTGCATAACACTATCCTATTAAATTTCCGAAAAGTTGATTTTAACCCAATTTTGAGCCAACTGCATTCACTAAATTTCTAAAAAGAAAACTGATTTCACCTCAGACTAATTTAGGCCAAATCTCACGATCTTAATTTCCAATAAGTGCAATTTGGTTTGAGATTGTTTTGATCCAACTTTTCTATTTACCAGACGAGGTTGACTCGATGATTTAGATCAAAAATCAAGCCGCCTCTATCAGGAAAATTTCGTAGGAATTATTTTGAGT
>RXPK01002317.1:0-54174 GCA_004143645.1 Protaetia brevitarsis | reverse complement strand
TATTCAATGTAAGATCTTATGTCAATAATAGAAGACAACTGATTCGAAATACCAAATCTTAAACTTGGTATGGAGTGTTTGACAACGTATCAGGCCCCAATGAAATGGAAAGCGGATCCGGATCTAAGCACCGGATAGTAGATCCGCATCTATATAATGGACCCAAATTCTGATGTAGTAGATTCAGAACTGCATAGCGAATCCGGATCCTAGGATTATCGGGATATCTTAGCTGCGGACATCCCGATTTTAATTTTATGCGACACCTGCAGCACTACTACACACCTACTACAGTTTATTAACAATCACTATGACACCGTTATGTTTTTTCTGACAACCAAGTTAGACGTCTATAGACGCCGTCACGTAAGTACTTTTGGCCGTGTAAACGACAAAGCCATGCTAATTTTTTTTTTCTATTAAAATTACATCAAAATAAGGTTGAAATACATAAGGAATACGTTCGAAAATGAACATAAAAGTTGTAATTAGATTCAATGTATATAGAAGCTATGAACTTGTGTTGCAGATTTGCAATTTTAAAGCTTACTAATAATGCATGCGTTGTAAAATAGCTAACTGGTCGTATTTTACAAAGGACACGCATATCGACACATGTTGTTTTTTTTACATATTATAGTGTAAATGATAATTTACATTACTTAAAATGTAGAATCACTTATCTTTTTCGCTAATAATCGAATAACTGTTATATGTTTAGTTTATTTGTTGAGGTGACAACAAAGATGTATTTTATGTTGTACGTGCATATTTTTTTTTTCCTAAAAGAACATGAAAATTTTTGACTTTCAGGTTAAATTAAATAGAGCAAATTCGGCGCTGAGTTTTTAGTAGTGTATTATTGTCAAAAAAGTAAGTTTCAAAACACGTGTAAGTAGCTGTGTATCCTATTAGAGGGGTAGCAACTGTAATAATAATACAGGGTGAAATAGGCCCCAACCCGTGTAAGCAAAAAATTAAAAAAATGTTATACACATAATGTGGTAAAATTAAAGAAAATTCAAGGTTCAAACCACCCGAAAGGTCTGTAGAGTTCTTATTAATAAATTTCAATACTTTCGTCTTTATATTCGAGATGTTATAACAATATCCTTACTTTTATTGACTGCTGGTTATAACCCTAACAGCAAAAAGAAACTTTCTCTAAATTGACTATGAGTATTGTGTTTAAAGATACTATACAAAGAAAGAAAAACAGGCAAGAAAATCACGAGAATATCTTTTAGTGGTACATTTTTTAAAATGTATTGTTTCACTGTTTTTTTGTTTTTCTGCTTGTATACTAAATAATATAACTATACCATGATGTACCAATTTGTTGGAAAGCATCTAACGCACTCGTCGGATTTCTCTACTTGGCTAAAATCTCTTATAGAAAATTCCCATTCTTGCATTATTTATCACTTTCCATATTCGTTGTGTAAGATATACTCAGCAACATTATAAGTGTTACATTCAGAAGGAATAATTTGTTCAATTTGATCTTTTTATTTTTAATAATTTTTTTGCGAAAAATAAAAAACTGTCTTTTATTTTTTTTTGTGAATAAACCTGTTTATGAGAGCTGGCTAGTACAGAAATATTTAGTTATTGTGCATCCGTCTACGAGTGCTAAGCGTAACAAAATGCTTTGAGTTAGAAGACCTCAAAATTATCACCGTGTTAGTGACTTTGACAGGGGAGGAACTGTTGTCTATCCAGATGTTGATTTGTCCTAACGTGAAATTGGCCGCCGTGTTAATTGTACTGCAATGATGGTAATGGGTATGTGTTGTGTGTGGACAGAAGAAGGTAGAGGAACACGAAGAAGACCAACTGGTTAACCGAGGCGTAACACAGAGCGTCAAGATAGACGCTTCAAACAACTAGCTCTACGAGACCGTTTTGCTACTACGCGTCAAATCGCTGACCTTCTTTTTGTACCATCGACGATTAGTGCTTTCTTTGACTGTGGACTACTTTCGTCAACGTTTGAATTGATGCAGAGAAGGGTAGCGTTGGAAGGCAGAACGGCATAATGTCATCTTCGGCGATGAACCGCGATTCTGTCGAGGTATGCACAATGGACCTAGAAGGGTATGACGCCAACGTGGAAAGTGACATGATATTGGATCTGCTGTTGAGAGGCATGTACCATCTTTAACAAATTAAATGCAAATTGAAGGTCCACAAATCTTCGATTACACTACGTTACAAATTAAAAAAAAAATTAAGTACCCACTTCAATTTTTCCTGTTTATGTATTTATACAAATCGTTTAATAAGAACACCTATGTACTTTTTTTCTATCACGTACTGTTTTTGGGGTACGGTAACTAATAATTATTGGTAAAAAACTTAAAAAATATACACATTGCTTTATTTAATTATCAATAATTCGATTAAATTAACGACAAAAAATTAAAACTAACGACAAACTTATTTGTTTTGTTAATTAGTCCCAAGCCTGGTGAAATGCGAGGGGAAGGTGGCCAGCCTTCGCAATACGTATCTACCATGAAAAACTGAAAAATCGCGAATATTTCCGAAGCCTTAGATAGACACAATGACACTCAAATTTTACATCCATTTATGAAAAAATTGCTATACCATTCAATTTAAAAAATATCAAGTTATCCATGATTTTAGACTTATATACAGGATGTTGCATTTAAAATAATAAACTTCCGGTGCAACCGGAAGTCCGCCATTACTGAAACTAATTTTGGAATGTATAGAATATGATTCGAGCCAACATTCATTTGAAACATTTTTCCAAACAGCAAATAATAATCGGCTATGGACCGTTGCATCTTAGGCTGGACACCCGGTATGTATATCAGGTAGAATATTTCAATTTGTCGCTACGAGCATGAAGTGACATGTAAATATGCATATTGTATCTACAAGGGGATAAAATGTGAACGCTACCCCCATTGAATATCCCAAGATTTTGTGCCAGAATCGGCATAGCCTATCTAACGCTATCAGTGTATACTTCAAAAACAAGACGTGATAGAAACAAAAACATCCACTGCTTACATATTGTAACTAATTGAAAACTATAATAGTAATCAGTTTTTCAGGTACGAAAATCGTGTCACGCAGTGTTATTTATGCAACTGAAATTACAAGCACTGCGTACCGAGCATTGCATAATTCAGAATTGTTTGCAAATAATTTTTAATTTGCAAACAATTATTAATTAATTTAATTAAAAATCAATAATCGAGGATTTGTGGATCTTAGATTCGCATTTAATTTGCTAACGATGGTACACAACACTGTTGGAGTAATGGTTTGGGGGAACTATTGTCTATGGTAGCCGATCACCATTTCTCTTTATTCGAGGCAGTATGACAGCTGCGTGTTATGTTGATGATGTCCTACCAATCCCTCTACTACCTTATCTAGATGGCCGTCCACAGGTCCTTTTTCAGCAAGACAACAAACTTTCACATATGCCGCAACTATCTCATTTTATCGATGCCTAGACGTGTACAGCAGTGTATTCAGTTACGGGGACACTGAACATATTATTTTTTTTTTCGTACTACATGTTAATAAAATTTCTTGGAAATGTTATCGTTTCATTCCTGACATCACATTGCGAAAAATCAAGTTGAACAAATTATTCCTTCTAGGTGTAACACTTCTAATGTCACTGAGTATACTATAATGACACTGATGAAAACAATTCTTTAAACTAAAGAAACAAACCAAATCTTCGTATTTATGATTTATTCTTTTTTAATGTTGTTTAAACCAAGCAAATGGGACAAAATGCATGGAAAACGCAAATTTTCGTAAATTTCCACTCATGCGTTGTCACTTTCCGTACCCGTTATGTAATATAATTATAATAGGTGCTTTCTATTTATCGGCTGGCTTATCTCACTTCATTTTTGTGCGTTAAACTACAAACTACTCACGTTAAACACATTTAGTCGGCAGATTTCGCCGCTCGTAGTAAGTGGCTTAACGCACAAAGCTGAAGTGAGGTGAGCCAGACGCTAAATAGAAATCATCATGCACTACTGTATACGACCAACTATTCGCTGTAAGCGCTGTATTGGTTGTAGTGAACGCATAATGTTCATGATTGTAATCGTTTTCTTAAATTCGTTTTAAACCATTAACCTGCATCGTGGTTAGATTTTTGTAGATAGCGTTGTTGTGATGTTTTCTTAAATAATATTAGCAAAGAGCTGATGTAACATTCAATTCAATGTAAATCTGCATGATACGACAGGCCGTATAAAGCAAACTGTCAGAGTCGTCAAGAAGCAGGTCGTAATATGAAGCATGATTGGCTGATCCATTTCTGCAAATTATTGATTGAATTTATGCTGCAGAAAATGCCAAGTTTTCCAAGTTCATAGCAGTAGATATGCTAGTCCGGTTCTGGGCCAAAACCATAAGGTTTACACAGGGGGCCTGAAAATACTTTATTCCTTCCACTCCTACCTTTCGTCTTGACTGGGTCATGTGATTGGCTGATGAAGGTATCGGCTTCAAAGCGCGCGAATTTTGAATATCCGCATGGAGCCCCACGAAGGAGAACAGCTGTTCCTGGAACATTTTAGACAGCTCCTAGAACAGCTTGATCTGTTCCGGCAGCTGTTTAAGCTGTGCTAGGACCTATTTAGCTGTTTAAGCTGTCCTCCTGTTTTAGGAGCTACTTAAGCTGTACCAAGAGCTGTTTAAGCTGTTCCGGGAACAGTTCAAGCTATTATAGAAACTACTGAAGCTGTTTCGAGAACTGTTTATACTGTTCTGGGAAGAGCTGTTCTCCGCCGGGATCCATGCGGATATTTAAAATTCGCGCGCTTCGAAGCCGACACCTTCATCAGCCAGTCACATGACGCAGTCAAGACGAAAGGTGGACGTGGAGGGGATAAAAAGTACTTTCAGACCCCCTGTGTAAATCTTATAGGATTTAGGCTCATACTTGCCCCAACCGCATAGCAACCAATTCAGCCAAAAAAATCAGTTGACATTTATGATAATGATTTTTGTTAACAGAAACGGAATTTCTACCATTCTCAAGGGAAAAGAAATAAGTTCCAATGACTCCTTAATCATAAAATATCCACCACACAATCAGTTTCAAAAAATGTAATGTTTTTTATGTCTACACCTATTGCTTCTGAATGATTTTCAGAGCAAATGCTGCATCATGCTCAAGCTCAATTGGTGAAGTTGCGACGCAATAAATAATCAATCAGTTGTGAGTTTTTAGGATAAAGCAGTTTTGTAAGCCTGTAGAGTAACATCCTTTTCAAAAGTTGACATACACTGGTGTAGAATTGCCGCATGCTGATCGTCGGGGATTAGCACATTTGTACACACACGTGTAAAGAAGCTATAGGAATTTTGATAAAATGAATTGTTGGGATATGTATCGCTCTATTATGAAATGATGGCCCTGACAAGCACAAATGTAAAAATAATAAAACCAAGATGGCTGCCACATAAAAGAAATGTCAATTTGTAAATGCGTCGCTTCTAATAGAAAACCCTTCATTTTGACGCTTGCAAGATTAGCTACTTTTGTTTCTCCACATTCATAGTTAGAATAGTAACTGAAAATAAGAACATTTGCAACACATAGATTGTTTAGATTGGAGATCAAATTATATGTAGTCTAGTCACTTTAATAATCTTACTCGCAAATAAGTGGCGTCAACGAGAAGAAATTACTAGAAATACTAATTTGAAGGATGTACATTATGCACACGACATTTCAAAGAAAACGCACTATTATCTGTTCTTTCAGCCATAGCTTCGTAAATGGAGGCAGTTCAGCTTCTGCTTCTTTATAGGAAATACCTAACAGTACTATAATTACACATAATTTATAACGCAACGCGTACGCAGTACATTTAATTGCGCTGTTGTAATAATCGCTCATACAAGAGCTATGTTAATTGTGTGAGTTCAGACTTGAATGTTAGTTTCTGTTACGTCCAACTCGTCACAGAATCTGTAACGTTTCTGTGTATTAGCAGTTTACTTTAAATTGAAACAACGGGCTTTAGAAATGTAAATTGCTTACACGATGTGCTTTATGTAGCTTACGGATGTTTATAAATGTAATACATAATCCAAAAAGTTTTTGATCTATCTATGTCTAAAGATTGCGTGTGAAGAAAGTAATGACCATACCATTTTTGTTGTAATCAATTACATTTTTTTGTCGTTCGGCTTTAGAGCTATTTAACTTATTATAGTTAATATAGTGGCTTACAATTAGCGCTACCACATTTCTTCTTCATTTGTCAGTACCTAGTTTAAGTGTCGACTACTAGGTAATTTAGGATAATCGACTCCGAAATAATTTTTTTTTGACTGCATCAATTATAGAAATAGTGTACATGCAATAAAAAAATTAATTATGTAACTTTAGATTTAGTAATTAAACTGAATTCCTAAATTGTATTGATACATACATATGCTTTGATCATAAAATTTTCATTCGAATTTGCCAATAAAAGTAATTGGCAATTGGTCACATTTTAAACGAGAATGTAAAATTGTGTGAGCAACTGTTAAACAAGATCTTACCTACAATGCATCTGTCAGTTTTTTTTTTGCCGATGGAAAACTTTTTTATGAACAACATGTTTAACCTGCCCTAACGTGATAGTGGGACTATCAGTTAATGCTGCAGTATCTGGTGTACCCAATGAAAACCACTTTATAATTTCCATCCGGAGCATTCATGAATGCAGTTGCTATGCTGTTAGCTAGTTCTTCCCTGTCAATCCGTATTCCCTTGGAATCTCTCCCTTTCTTGCAGTTCTTTCGTTTCCATTATTCTCCGGGTTATTCCATGTGTTGCCTACCATTTTCTTCGCGATTATATCGTGGTGTCAGCCAAGTTAGCTACTGTTAGCTCTGCTCTAACTTTTTTTACAGACGTTTTGAAACGGTTATATATATATATTTTTTTATTGTGACATATATCGAATATTCATATACCTGTTATGCAATTTTGAGAGGTATAACTGTAAAGTCGGAAATTATTTAATGAACATTTCGCCGTTTTCAGAGACCAGAATTATTAATGTCTGCTTTTTTAAAGTAGGTATGTATTTTAAATACAAAAATATATTTTAATATGCAACAAATGCCTGTCCTATCTTACCACATACCAAATGTTGTTAATATTATTCTTTAAATGCAGGCGTTATTCAGGAATATATCTGAAAACGGCATTGTCCATAAATAATCCAATAGGTATATAATTTATGACGTTACAGTTATACCTCTCAAAATTAGGTATATGATAAATATTAAAAATGTCAGTGAAAAAAAATGTAACTTTCAAAACAGATTTTAAAAACTAATTTTCAGACCCGGTTTTAAAAACCGGTTACAGTTTTTGTTTTGATTTAGGTTTACTATAATCACTCTTTCATGTTGTGCTCTCATCAAATATAAAATGGAATCTGTAACTATTCATAGCTTAAACAATAAAGGCGGGAATAATTTCCTTGCTGTAGATTGCAATGCCTGAAAGATGCTCCTGATTTATCCATAACCCAAGACAAATATTAGTTGTATACGTCTGCTTATTATAAAATGTTCGATAAATATATTGCCCGGTATATTAAATGTTATAATATTCTTTTCACAATTACAAAACCCTTAAAATAATTACAAAACATGCACAAAATCGCTACGCCTAACATTTGAAAAATTCTAAATTATGTTAAGTATGGTGGTATTTTCAAAAATATTATGAGTAGTTACCGAGATAATCTGGCAACATTGCGTAGGAATTATTTGTTAATTCTTTACAATTTTGTAGTAGTCTATAACTTGAATAAAAACGTTGCTCAACGTCGAATTTTACACTGTATATATAATTATTTTGTGAACGTTAAGACGTACGAGATGAACGCCTAACGCTTAAACGCGCAACTTTTAGCAAGGCTGCTGTACTTGCTTATAAAGCACGGACCATTACGGACGGATATCTAGAAATTATTTAAGACAAATTATATTTACAATGGAAACCATAATTAAACCAACTTGATAAAACAGCAAAATTAACACCAAAAATACAATACCTCTGGAATAAACGTCATTTGATTCCGTTTTCTTTTCACAGTTACTGGAGCGTTGCAAGCCGCAACGTCGCGGTACTTGGACTAAGGTATGACTCACAACTATAGGGTAACCAGTGAAATATCCGGTGTTCACTGTTTATGGTGTATATCACTTGCTTCACTTAGATACACAAGCATAAAAATCGAATATTGTATGAGCATGCATTTCCGCCGAAAATTTGTAATTTGTAAGCATTAAGGAAGTTATTTCATTGAAATTATGTAAGTATGTGTTTATGATATCAGTACCCATACAATGTGATCAAAGAAAGGGCGTTAATTTTTATGCTACTATATGTTGTAAGAATGTGATTTGTTTGGTAGTCGTGCAATTTTAAGTTATTAAAGCAATATTTCGTGAAGTATCCGCTGTATTTTTACTTAGTTGTATAAATTATTTACGTTAAACGTTTTGATAAACTGCGTTATCAGTAACGGTGAACTAGAAACATCATTATACGTATAAATATATATATTGTTTAATTCATTCAGAGACCATAATTTTATTGTAATTTATAAACTAAAAAGGAAACGAGTATCGTGTTTAATCGTTTCTTTTCTAGTTTCAATTGCTGGGATACATTAGTTTTGTTAGATATTTTATGTTAGATATTTGAAATTCCCGCAAAATACTTATATACATTTTATAATTACCGCTTAACGCCAATCATTGTATGTAAGAGATTCATAATGGAAGATGTATGAGATGATGAGACGTGTGTATACAGAGAAAGTGAAGTTTTATAATAACACACGAAAGTAAAAACACGAGTCGTTTTTATTGTAACATTGTGTGGTCCTTCGAGCCCGATTTAAGAGCGGAGTTGTGAAAAAGTGTGTGAGAAGAAGGAAAAGCGACGTACTAACCTGTGAGTACTGTTCCTTTTGTAACTATATTTAGGCGGCCTCTATTTATAGTAATGTAGCGAAATTAAATTATTGATAAGAAAAAGGGTTCATTGATTTAGTAGGGTAACTTTATTTCGAAAATATGTGAGTGAGATTTCGAAAAAGAGTTAACAGAGAACGGTAGAGATGTTTATCTTGAATTAGAGGAGAGAATAGGTAAAATAGATGAGGTGGGTAAGGAATTAATAAAATTGAGGAGGAATTGAAAGTGTTTGTAATGAGGGTGATTTAGAGGGACATTGTTTGACGGCAAGCGTTTGAGAATGAATTCTTTGGTATATAATCAAAGCAAAGGGGTTACTCATGCAATTGTCCGAACAATTCGGGAAAAGCGGCAAATAGTGCAACGAAAATAATTGGCGCGAACAAGAGAGTTTGTCTAGTGTAAAACTGCCTCAGATTCAGTTACCACATTAACGGTACATATGAGAAGTGGTTAGAGTTCAGGACACTTTTGAAATTTGATTCATGTAAATCGGTCCATAAGTGACGTACAAAATTCCACTATCTGAGATCGTGTGTAGATGGCAGTGCTTCCCAAATTATAAGATCGATTGAATTTGGCGCAAAATTATAATATAGCGTGGATATTTTATGTAAGAGGTTTGATAACAAAAGGCTCCTAATTCAAAATCATATAAAAGGAATTTATGATGTTGACCCGGTTAGCTATGAATCGGCGAGGAACTTAAGAGGTTTAACTGAAACTGTAATGAAACATTTAAAAGCATTAGAAAATATGGGGCAGCCGGTCCAATACTGGGATTCGCTTATTATTTTTCATTTAACGACAAAATTAGACAAGGTAACATTAAGGGAATGGGAATGTTTTAAATCAAAAAATGAATTACCCGCGTTAAGTGATTTTAATGAGTTTATAAAGGGGAGGGCTGATTTATTAGAATCGATAGAAATGAATAATAAAAATAAAATAAAGGACAAGGGCAATATGACTAGACAGAAGGTTTTTGTTTCGGCAGTAAATAGTAGTGATGACAAAAAATCGATTTCAAATAAATGTGTATTATGTAAGGCAAATCATGAATTAACTGGTTGTCAAAGATTTTAGAATTAACAGTGAGCCAACGTGTGACGTGTATAAAGCAAAATAAATTGTGTTTGTGTTGTTTTTCATCAAATCACTTTAGTTATAATTGCAATGCCAAGAAATGCAATAAATGCAATTTAAATCATCATTATTTACTGCATTATAATAAAGAGAATGAGTCGACATCTTCTAACAAATCTGAAGACGGGAGTTTTGAATAATTCTCGAGAAGAGAAGGATGGAACGGGGATTCAAGCTACGGTAGCGTTATCTAGTCGGAATAGTACGGGACACCAGGTACTTTTATCAACAGCAGTGGTAGGTGTAGAGGATAATTCTGGTAACTTCAAAAACTGTAGAGTATTGCTAGATTGTGCATCAATGAGTAATTTTATTACCGAGAGAATGTGTGAGAAGTTGCTAGTACCTGTAGAGAATATCAACATGTCTGTAACTGGAATAGGGCATATTGCAGCAACGATAACAAAGAGATGTAATGTTAAAATTAAGTCCAACCACAGTGCTTGGAATACTACCATGAATTGCCTAGTCATTCCAAAAATAAGTGAGGAAATTCCTCTGTATGAAATCGACAAATCGAAGCTGGTGAATATTCCAAATGATATTCCGCTTGCTGATCCAGATTTTCATGAACCTGTGGAAATTGATCTGCTACTTGGGGCAAGTGTGTTTTGGTCACTTATAAAGAATGGGCAAATAAGATTGCAAGGCTGTAGTCTTATATTGCAGAATACCCAGTTGGGATGGGTAGCAGCTGGCGAAATTGGTTATGGTAAGGTACCAGGCAAGAGAGAAAGAACTGTATGTAATCTTAGCATAGATATGGAGGTGCAAGAGCAGTTGGCCAAATTTTGGCAAATCGAAGAAACAAATGAGCCAAGTGCGAAAAGAACTGCTGCACAAGATGAGTGCGAAAGGTTATTTACTTCTACAACGAGAAGAAATGAGGAAGGCAGGTTTGTGGTATCAATCCCTTTCAAGGAATCGGTGGATAAGTTAGGAGAATCAAAGGAGAATGCATTATGTAGATTGTATGCATTAGAGAGGAAGTTTTTGAAGAATAGTGATTTAAAAGAAAAAATATTGTGACTTTCTCTTGGACTATGAAAAAATGGGTCATATGAGTTTAGTACAAGAGGAAAAGAAGCCTGATAAATGCTATTATCTCCCCCCACCATGGCGTGATTAATGAAAACAGCACCACCACGAAACTCCGGGTTGTGTTTGATGGCTCAGCGCAACCTGAAGGAAGCGTATCATTAAACGAAATTCAGCATGTGGGATCTAAAATACAGGAGGATTTATTTACCATCTTATTAAGGTTTAGGCAGCATGAAGTCGCGGTGTGTGCAGATATCACCAAAATGTATCGGCAGATATTAGTGCAGGAAGACCAGCGACCACTGCAAAGAATTCTGTGGAGATGGGACCCATCTGAAGAAGTTAAAACTTATAATTTAAATACTGTCACTTTTGGATTAGCTTCGAGTCCATTCTTGGCAGTGCGCTGTTTAATTGAGTTGGCAAAGGAATTCCAAGAAATTCATCCTGAAGCAAGTAAGATTATTGAGAGAGATTTCTATGTGGATGACATGTTATCAGGAGCGAAAAGTGTAAAAGAGGTTGTAGACTTAAGTGTGAAAGTTTCGAAGATTTTAGCAACAGCAGGATTCGAATTAAGAAAATTTAATTCAAACAGAAAAGAAGTAGTCAGAGAACTTCAAGGTGAAAATGAGTCTAAAGTTCTGAATCTAGGGCAAAACGAGAGAACAAAAACTTTAGGATTACATTGGACTTGCGACGAGGACACTTTGAGTTATAGTGTAGAAGCTTCGGAAGATGAAATTATAACCAAACGGAAAATGTTATCAGAAATATCACAGATTTTCGACCCATTAGGATTAGTGAGTGCATGTGTAATTGTTGTCAAAATTATGTTACAAAAGTTATGGCTTCTTAAATTATCCTGGGACGATGCGATCCCAGACGAATTGGCAAAAGAATGGATACGATTTAAGAGGGAATTGATCACACTAAATACTGTCAAGATTCCAAGGCACGTGTGTATCGATAACTCAGAAATTGTGGAGTTACACGGATTCTGCGACGCCTCATTGGATGCATATGGTGCGTCTATATACGTTAGGAGTAAAGGTGCTGATGGAAATGTGTGTGTGAATTTACTATGTGCAAAGAGTAAGGTATCTCCAATAAAGGCCTTAACGGTGCCCAAATTAATTGAATGGAGCATTACTGCTTTCAAATTTATTGTCTATAGTAAATTCTGCTCTAACTATAGAAATAACTAGAACGGTGTTGTGGTGTGACTCAAAGGTAGTGTTAAGTTGGATTAAATCACCTGCAAAAGATTTCAAGTGTTCGTAGCGAACCGTATATCACAATTCAGAGATTAACAAACCGGAAATGTGGAATTATGTTAAATCGGAGGACAATCCTGCGGATATGGCATCGAGGGAATCTTTCCGTCGAAACTTAAAAATAACGCATTTTGGTTTCATGGTCCTTCATGGCTCAACAAATCCGAAGATGTTGTTGGTGCAGAAAATGAAATTTTGACAGATTTACCAGAAAGAAAGAAAGGAGTTGTGGTATATAAGGTTACTACGAAAGAGAATTTTTTATGTTTACTAGATATTCTAGTTTTCAAAGGTTAAGGCGAGTATTTGCGTATTGTCTTAGATTTATTGCAAGGTGCAAGAGGAAAGGGGAAAAAGGAAGCATTGAACTTAAGTTGGCAGAGCTTGAAAAAGCAGACAGCGTGTTAATAAGGATAGCCCAAGCTGAGTGTTTCTCAGACGAGTTAAGTTGCTCAAAAAGGCGAACCAATTAAACTGGATCTTTTTCTGGGTTAAATGCATTTATTGATGACGAAGGCGTGTTACGCGTGGGTGGGCGGCTTCAGATGGCTAAAGTTATGTATGACACAAAACATCCCATATTATTAAGTTCAAAACATACTCTTACGAAATTGATAGTACGCGAGTTTCATGAAAAATTGCTTCACGCGGGTCCTCAGTTGGTTTTGAGTTCTTTAAGGAGAAATTTTGGCCTATCGGGGCAGAAATCTAGTTCGGAAAATTGTTCGTGAATGTGTAGTATGTGCAAAGGTGGATCCTCAATCATACAAACTTCAAATGGGAAATTACCAGCAGATAGATTAATACCTCAACCACCATTTTATATAACTGGAGTAGATTATGCGGGTCCATTTAATCTCAAAATTTCTCAGGGTCGAGGTATAAGAACTCCTAAGGTTATATCTGTTTATTTGTTTGTTTCGTTACGCGTTCTATTCATTTAGAAGCAGTAACTACGCTTTCAACTGATGGGTTTATTAGTTGTTTAAGACGATTCATAGCTAGGCGGGGAAAGCCGACTAAGATCTATTCAGATAATGGAAGAAATTTTGTTGGTGCTAAGTCTGAGTTGAGGGAGTTGGGGCAATTTTTAGAGGATAACCATGATAAATTCAGCGAGTGGGGTAGTAATGAAAGTATTCAGTGGAGTTTCATTCCTTCGTACTCACCTCATTTCGGCGGATTGTGGGAAGCGGGCGTGAAATCTGTTAAATTTCATTTAAAGAGAATTATGGGAGTATCTAATTTTACATATGAGGAATTTACAACTATTCTATGTCAAATAGAGGCTGTTCTAAATTCACGTCCCCTCACTCCGATGTCCTCCAATCCTGTGGATTTTGACGTATTAACCCCATCCCATTTCCTAATTGGAAGAAGACTAACCTCAATTCCGGAAAGGCCATTGTTGGAGACACCACAGAATAGACTGTCTCATTTTCAACGAATACAACAAATGTATCAAGAATTTTGGTCTCGATGGTCCCGAGAGTACATCACCGAATTACAGCAACGTGTGAAATGGAAGTGGAGCCGTAATCAGCTACAAGAAGGAACACTAGTGATGATCAAAGAAGATAATCTTCCACCATTATGCTGGAAATTGGGAAGAATAATCAGTTTACATCCTGGACCAGATCAAATTGCTAGGGTGGCTACAGTGAAGACAGTAAACGGAACCATAAAGAGATCATTCAGCAAACTGTGTCCGTTGCCAGTGTATGTGTAACTCATAGTTGCCAAAGACTTAACCTTGTGTTGGCGTATTTTCGCACTCAGTTTTATTGTTTGTTTTTATATTTTTGTTTGTTTGCAATTGAAAGCTCAGTAATTTGTATGCACTGAATTCTTGCAAAATTAAAGAATTGTTTCTTTTCTTTTGAAAGGTATCCTTTCAAGGCGGGGGGTATGTTAGATATTTTATGTTAGATATTTGAAATTCCCGCAAAATACTTATATACATTTTATAATTACCGCTTAACGCGCAATCACTTGTATGTATGAGAGATTCATAATGGAAGATGTAATGAGATGATGAGACGTGTGTATACAGAGAAAGTGAAGTTTATAATAAACAACGAAAGTAAAAAACACGAGTCGTTTTATTGTAAACAAGTTTGATTCGATTTTTTTAATCTTTATCGATTTTCGACTGTGTCATGCCCGTCGATCAGCTACTGGTTGTATAAATTTTATTATTTGGTGTTTGATTATATTTATTCGAAACAAATTATTTTATTTAATATTTATATGTGTGTAACTGTAATAGAATTGGACAATAGGCCATCAATTGACACTGATTATAAATTTGGTCCTATAGACTTTATGATGCTGAAGAAAAACTAATTGTTCTAGAACATAATCGTCTAATAAACTTTGTTTGCAATAATTACATAGCGCAAACAGATAAAGCAAGTGACAGATTTTCAGAATTTCAAATGTGCTCACGCACTGAACCTCGTACACATCTGCATAAACATGCATTGAATGAACCGCAAGGCGTAAAGTTCTTGAGTCATTTCTGTGTATTTTTATCATGAATGGTCGAATTGATATGAGTAGACCAAAGCGTCGAGTCAGTCATGTCAGCGACTCACAGTGGTCCGAAATGCGAAAAACGTGATCGAAAATCGTAGCGTTGTGACAAAATCTATTTCAATGATATGCTTTGGTGCAAATATGTCTTTTAGGTTATATAATTCGATTGTAAGGGTAACTGCACTCTTAAAGCGAGAGCTGTGTTAAGGGTACAGATAATTTACGATAAATCGCATTATGTAATTTTTACGTGAGGTATTTTATAGTTAGACTCGTATTGTATAGTGTTAAATTGTATGAAGTAACTACTTTATTCAAAAAGAGATTGTTGTGATGAATTTTTATTATTTTTTTAGCAAGAAAATTATTTCTACACAAGAACTAAATATGATTTCTCTTTTCGTGTACACTGCAATTTTACTGAAAAAAAGCACAAAAAAACAAAAATGAATCAGCAATATATGGCCAAACTTCTTCCACATCAGATTCATCTACGTCGTCGCGGTCTTGTTCTTTTACCTTGTTTGAAGACGTTTTCTCAGCAAAGTTCAACAAGCGTAAAACATCATGGTCCATCCACTCTTCCTTGCCGTTATTGTTGTTATTAAAAGAATTAAAATATGGAGCGAACTTCGAAATAACTTGTTAAACATATCTTCTTTATTTTTAATTTTGGTCGATTTTCTGGTATGATGTCCTCTAAATCGACGACTGTATTTTTTTTTTCTCTTGAGCCTCTTCGGACAATTCGCCAACTCTCTCTGGTAAAATGTTCAGTAACACATCTGCCGTTTCTAAACAGTATTTATCGAATTCCATATATTTTATATCTTGAATTAAGTATATGTATTACAACAAACCTTCTGGTAAGTTTTTCTTCAACTTCTGTTATTTTTGCGGCCAAAGTGGGTTTTGAAACAAAAAATTCTGGCGGTGTTTGAATCGTTACTAATACCGAAACCTTACTTAGGCATGTCTACATTAAGACCCATTCGTTGACAGGATGCCTTTTGAGTTGCTACTGTACAGCTCCAGTTGTAAAAGATGGAACCTTAAAGTTAGTTAGTTAACATTGCATATACCATTCTGCGTATGCGCGTTCCCAAACGCGTCATCAGTGTAGGTAGTTAACATAGTTAGTGGCGTCGTTTAAACTGGTTATTTGCGTGATTTAACTTGTGCGGAAGCAAATCATTAAATGAAGTATTCCCACGCGCATTATCATAACCTGCCCAAGAGCATATCTACTGATGAATAATTTACGTGATCGCAGTTGGACACAGTCCCATGTGTGTTTATTACAACCACCACTCTTTTCAACAAAGAATGTAACCAGATTCGCGGTGTAATCGTGTGTAACATTTTTTGTAGAAACTACTTTATGATGCCTACAATCCGAGATTTGTAAGCCCACTAATCTTTCCCCACAATCCAGGTAATTGGGTAATTACAGTATTCATTGGGAAGTTATTTCGATACTTTAAAGAACCATCTTTCAAGATGAGTTTATTAATTTAACCTGTCTAGTACCTGTTGAGAATGTACATCAACAGAAGATTGAGAAATATTGACTATTTCCATAATTTTAAGCAAACATCAATTTTACTCTATTTTGAAGACATCTCTTTCATTTAAATGTAACAACACTTGATTCGAAACTAATAAGCCTTAAATCAAAACAATGTCTTAACAATGAAATACCAAAATTTAAACATTGTACTAAAAAGTTGAAAAATCGATTTTCGATCATGTTTTTCGCATTTCGGGCCACTGTGCGACTGTACGTTAGCTTAAACTCTATTAATTCATACTCTACACGCTTCTGATTATTAAGAATGTACGGCGCTTAGAAAATCTATCGGTAATGTACCGATTGATACACTATTTCATCCAGTTCAAACATATACATGTGTATATTAAAGTTAATCAGATAAAGTGTCCTCCCTATGTAGGCGAGTTTTTTTTTATGATGACACACTGATCCCCCACAGATACCATTACAAAAGTTCGTGAACCGAAAAAAATTGACGGAAGTCGAACAACAACCTGTGACAATTCACACGGTCATATAATACCGGACATTTAGAGTCTAGACAAAACAATTTTATGTCAAATAAAATACCTACGATACAACTTGTTAAATGTTTGATACTAATGTTTATTTTAAAGCTTTAAAGGATATAGAAATTGTCTTCTACCTTCCGAGAGCTTCTAAATGTTTCAAAAACATGCACCACTAACTGCGGGTATATGTAAATTGCCTCCCGAGATAAAGAGCAACTGCTAACAATCGTTAAATTGCCTCCCACAATTTTTAGCTACCTGATATACATGTGTAAATTGGGTCCCCGTTGATAAATAATAAAACAATAATGGCTGGAGCTCACGATTAGTAAGGTTTGGGAGGCAGTTTACCTATTTATGAGACCATTTAAATCCGATCCTTTTTCCTGCTACCTGTGGGGAGGCAATTTACATATATCCCTAACTTGCCAGAAGCATTAATTAAATTAAAATACATCTCCAGTAAAGTAAACTAAATTCTGATTTAATTGTGGGTAATTTAAGGAAAATATGAAGAATAGTCCGGGTGCTCTGAAGTTCGTATTTTTTGCTGTATTGGTGTAGAAGAATTGCAGAATGACGTTAGAGTGCTTATTTTTCGTCGGAAACCACGTCTTCCACAATTTTTTTTATTAAAAAGAGATGCAATTTTCAATTTATGTCACCACAGAAAACACGTCGAAATCATTGAAAATGAACGTATTTATCAACCAATAATCGTTGTAACCAGTACTAAATTGTTTCAATTAACTTATTTTCTTGAAATAACACCATTTAATGCATTATTTTTGCTAAAAAAAATGTACGTTTGTATTCGCGGTGAACTGCCGCTTTGACTAGCAGTTTTCTTTTTTATGTTGGTACGTTGGTGACAAAAATAATACATGAAAAGGTGTTATGCATAATGCATGAAATAGTGTTATTTCAAGAAAATAAGTTAATTGAAACAATTTAGTACTCGTTACAACGATTATTGGTTGATAAATGCGTTCATTTTCAATGATTTCGACGTGTTTTCTGTGGTGACATAACCTGAAAATCACTTTTTTCTAAGAAAAAAAGCGTGGAAGACGTAGTCTCCGACAAAAAATAAACACGCTAACGTGATTCTGGAGGCATTCTACACCCATACAACCCAACATTACGATCTTCAGAGCACACGGGCTATTCTTTATATTACCCGTAATTTAACTCATATCATATCCGCAGATTTTATGTGTATATGTATATACATAGTTCTATTTTTTTTTTTATTTCGGAAAGACTTTTATTTTCAAAAGCTTATAAAATAACATTTTTGTTTTGCTTTTTTTAAAACAAGGAATAACATCAATGGAAACTTTTCTTGAATTGACACACATTACTAATGTTAAGGGAATCTAGGCAATTTATAAATATAAATATTTTCAAAAATAAATATTTACTAATAATTTCTAGAATACACGCCTTTCCCGCGTGGTTTGCATAGGCACGTGAAACTTAGATGGTAAAACTAGTTTTACTACTAAATTTTTTCTGTTACCGTACATTAATTTGTTTAAAGTATCTAAAAAATATATACTTAAAACAAATAAAAGCAAGATAACCATGTTATTGCTGAAGATAATTACATGTTAAGTTAAATTGATGATACTAATGCGCACAGTAACTTTCGGCGTAGTCAACTAATATAAACTCAACATTACGTGTCAGTGAATGTAAGAGTAAGTTCGTATTACTACTCTGTTTTTTTCCCCAAATATGCAAAATATTCTTTAATTTACTTTAAAAAAAGCATTTACCGCTATTTTTAATAAAAAAAACCTGTTGTTAAAATGCAGTGGTACCAATCCACATCAATCTATTGTTACATTGGCGTATTTTTTTTTCTATACGAGACTATCTAAATATTTTCTGGGCTAAAGAATCTAATACAAATGTCGTGCATTAGTTGATTTACAACACTCGAACTTATCATCTTATCCTCGCGCTGTAAGAAGTTTGTATAGAGGAAGATATTTCCAAAGTTTCAAAAAATTCAATTTATAGAACTTTTTCTAAGATAAAAAAAATAAACAAGGATAAGAGTTCGTATGTATAAGAAAAGCGTAAGTTAGCACACTAAAAAAGATTATTTCGACCAGGAAACTATTATACTATGTTGGAAATATAAACTAATCGAACATGTACATTCTGCTATTTTAACAAACATTTTTATTTGGCCGTATTTAAACGATTTTATTTGTTGAATACCTATTTTGTTAATTTCACATATAAAGTGTAGATTGCACTTTTGAAACAGTTGTTGATAATTTTTATCCATTGTGAAGTATTTTGTTATACTGCGTAACTTACTCGTTGTTTCATTTCGATGCTTTTTTTATAACTTATGATGTTAGAAATATGTTGAACTTACCTTTTTTCCTGGTAAATTATTTTACGCGTCTTTCCACATTTATTTTAAACTGTAATTTATTCTGAAAAAAAATGAATAACTAAATTTTATTTCAAGGCAACAGTTTTACATTTTTACTTTATAGTCATGCGTAACTCCAATCGCACAGAGAACATCTTTCTGAAAAAAAAAGTTTAAAAAAATGTAAGCGAGAATGTTGTTTATTAAAATGTAATCTTAGTATACATCATATATAGCAATACAAACTGTTTTTAACATACTAAAGCATGCTTAGTAGCTTTTATTAAGTAGATCTAAGAAATTCTAAACTGATTTTTCTCATTGTAGAATTGCTTGCATTATTATTGTCAGGCAAACCAATAGGAAGATTGGTTGAACTGTTATTCATATCTCTTAAATGAAAACCGTTTTTATTGTTTTTTGATACGTTCCTGTTTTAGTTTTACTCGATCACCCCACGATAGCCAAGGAGCTACAAATTTCTCATTTGCTGCGGGCGTAATTTCTCTCATACTATAGTCGTAATCCCTCCCGGATTGTAGCATCATTTTAGGCCCCACTTTTATTTTTATTGTTTGTGCTTCTTCATTGAACACATGGGTTCGTACGTTAGAAAATTGCCGTTGTCCTAAAATCTTTGAACACAAAGTTTTCTTCCCGTTTTTATATTCGTAATACAAAATGCATTTAGGTCTATCAAGCTGTGGCATATACATTCTTAGAGGGACGTTGCGTGTTAATTCTGTGCTGTGTATATTACTTTCTGTCGGCTTCTTTTGGGAATATAGAGTTAATTGTCCATCATCCTTGGTGACTTCACTACTATTGCTATTTCCAATTTCATAGCCTTTTTCTGGATTTGACGCACATAAGTCTATATCTGACAATATTTGTATTGAAGGGGTTTCTTTTTTATTACCGTTTGCTGTACAGTATGCCCTTTGCTGTGTATCACTGTTCGATTTCTTAAGAGTATTTACTGGTTGTCCTTGCTTTTTGTTCGTAACAACAGTAGCTTGGTTGACATACCTGGCACTAGGGCCATACGATTTTAAAATATTCATATCTCCAAAAGGCTTGATTTTTCTGGGTTGTAATTGGGAAGCCCTTTCACTGACTTCAAATTTAGAATATTGCTTTTTATAACCTGAATAGAAGGCAGGAATCGGCCGTTGTGTTCTAGGTCTCGACGCTTCTAAATAGTATCTAGAAGACTCATCATCTTGGGGTGGATTTAAAGCCTTTCTAGCAGTTTCATATTGTTTTGTAGCCAATTGCTGTAGTCGTTCTACTTTATTCATACGTACTGCCTCCGGTAAATACGTAGGCGTTTGACGAAGATGGGTGCTGATCGTAGGAGTCAATTTAGATGGTTGTAGATTCTGGTTAATTACCTTAGGCGTATTGACATACTTTGGCTGTTTACTGGCGGTTTCTTTGTTATCACTTTCATACTCTTCGTACTTGTATGCCGATAGAAGTTGCCTCCGTGGTAAGAAATTGTTGGGTAGCGTAATATTTCTTTCTGGGGAAGGTGATAGATTCCTATAGGAAACCCTTCCTCTATTGTTGATAGAATATGGGCGGTGTGTGCTATCTGCAAAAACGTGGCCTGTTGGAGATTTATACACACGATTTTTTCGAATGTTACAACGAGTTTGGCAAACGAACCGTAGCGCCATAACACGAAAAATTTTGTAGAAATTAACGAAATACTAAAATTTGTCAACCAGACAACTGACAGCTCATACCATAATTTATTTTTGGGATATAGACATTTTTGTCCAATTAGGCAAATTTTGACGTTTTCCCCTCCAGAGGGGAAGCACAATCCTCACAGCCGTTGAGCTCAACATGTAATTGGTTAAGTACATAAAGTTGCCTAAATATAAGAAAAATACATTTTCGAAAACCATGTTAATAAGATTCCATATAACTACTTATTCTTTATTTTACGCTTGTAATTCTTTACCATTTCAATAAATTTACTTCATTGTATTCATAAGTAGCATCTCTTTATTATTCTAGAGTTAAAATGATTCTTTCTTTCTAACATTTACAAAATGAAATGAATTGAGGTAAATGTATCAATTTCTGACCCTTTACTAATTACTGACACCTTCCCTGTATTTTTTTCCTATAATGGTTTTTTTTTTGCTGTGTTTTAGCGTAGCTTTCGATTAAAAATAATCTCGCCATCATTTATTTTAAGTTTAAAAATTAAAATTGATCTTCCGGTGTCATATTGGATTCCTACACATCATTCTATCTCTTAAAGTGTCAGTAATTGGGATATCTACTTTATTATTATTATTTTTAAATAACAGTTTCACAAATACATTTTCGTGGAGCAGATGCGCCCAGGACAGATATTTTTTACTGTAAAATATTACTTTGTTATTCGTTTGGAAATATTGCTGAATTTTTCTTTTTTAACATGGACAATTATAAAAGAAATTAAGGTAAAGTCAGGTAAGTGTGTAACCGGGGCAAGTGTGTAGTTTGGCTACATTTATGTTCAAAATGAAAATATGGATGTCCTCTGTTATATTACTAATGTACTAAACTTTATACTAGTTTTACAATTAAAAATTCACATCTCCTAGCGTGTAATAACTTAGATATCTTGTAAATTTATCATACCTTATTAAAAATACATGGGTATAATATTACACTCTTGGCCGAACTAAAGCATAATGCTATTAATATATAAAATGCGGAACGGTTACACACTTGCCCCATTTTGCTGGGTAAGTGTGTAGCATTGACAGTTTTTAAAATTTATTTTTTTTTCTAGTAAACCGTTGATAATTATAAAAGGCGTATCTATTAAAGGCTTACAACTGGGCATATATTACGTACTTCTATGTGTAAAATTTATCAAAATGTCTTATTATGTGAACAGTGTTACATTTTCTTCACACTATGCAATTTTTACTACACACTTACCTGACTTTACCTTAGATATTTTTATGTTAATTTACCATAACTGTTGGCCTAAGCCTAAGCAACTGTGCACATGTCCCGAGAAAAGTTACAAGGAAAACATCAAATTAATAATTATTAATCATGTAATATACGATAAAGATGCAAATAATTTATTAATTAGATAGTATTGCATGTTGTAGAAATATTAACTTGTATCGTAATTTTTCAAATTAAGGTCTCTATTATAAACTAATCAAGTACATATTAAAAAAAGTATTGTGACATTAAAATTTAATGACTATATTATTATTATTATAAGGATAGCTTGCTGGGAAGCAAACTGCTATTTTGTAGCAGCTATTCAATATCAAAAGAAGCTGCTACTTTTTGTACCAGTTTCCTAAGACTTCCTAAGTTTCTAATAGACAAGTGTGAATGTTGTGAAATATACATGTATATTCGTATATAGCAGTAAAGCAGTGTATAAAATGTAGTGATGTATAAAACTGCTTCTCTACATTAACAACTACAACCTGCTCCTGTAAATATTTCTCGAGCGTGCAAATTTTGTCGTACTTAGGTACTTAGATCGTCTCGATGACTTTAGGAGACGCGCGGTGCAGAAGAGTTTATTGTTTTTTAATGATTAAATTAATTATTTTTTTACCACACCGGCGAAGAATGGAGGTAATAATTATTTAAATCACTAATTCATTTAGAATTTTTTGATAATTTATTAAATTTGTTGCATTTTGTAGTTGTAACTTCAGTGCTTATATTATTTTCACGTGATTATTAAATTGAAGAATTTAGTAAGTTTTTGTCAAATAAATTTGAAAAGCTCCTCTTATTATTAAAATCACATTGTTATTATTAAATATAATAATTGGCACTAAACTATTGAAATATATGTATGTTGGTTGTATTTTGTTCTAGTAGTAAACTTTGGTGGTAACTTGTAACTGAAAGATTAACAATAATTTGTGTGTGGTAAACAGAATTCTCTAACAACTACATAGAAATATTGTTTTTGTCAAACCCAGGTGGAGACAATTTTATTCCAAGTGAGTAATAATACAACGATGTTGGTTAAGAAATACCTATGCAAAAACACATAATATAATAGTACATATCATTATAGAAATTCACTCGTTATGAAACGTAACCTTCTAGATTCTGAGGGGTTACGTTTCATTCTAGTTATTATTGTTACTTGTTACAATTACCGTTTTATAATTGATAGAATACCAATAGAATACCAATTTATACTTTTCCGTTCAAGAAACTATACCTACTTTTTCATTTATTAATCAATGATTTATATTAGTAGATCATTATTAGTTTACGAAAATATATACAACAGCTGGGTGTGTATATATACGTATAGTGATTGTAAATTTACCGATTTTTTCATTTTCCGGTAATTCGGTAAATGAAAATGAAAATACCGGTTTACCGGTAAATGACCGGTAATTTTTTTCATGTGTGGCATTAATGGGGATTTCCCAAGAAAATAGGGTTAGAAGTTTTTATTTTGCACAATCTCAAAGCATAATATTAGAATTTTGTAATAAATATTTGTGTTTAATTATTTTTTAACACTTGTTAGAAGTAAAAAAAATATTTAAGGTTCAAATTTTAATGTCATTTTACAATAATGTTGCACTAATATCCTCTCATAATGTGGTGTATTCAAAATTGCTATTCATTTAAATACGTGAAATGTTGTTCTTATATATTATTATTTTTAAGTATTAGAAAAATGGGACATTTACTTACTATTTAAGAAAAACGATTTTAAACTTTTAAAAGTCTTAAAAAACTCCAGAACACAAATCACATAAATATGCTAACTCAACTTTTTTCGAGATATAAATAAAATCCACACAAAAAACCATAAAATGAGATAATTGAAATTGCAGTTGTTGACAAAAGCAGGTAGGGAAAGTGAAGTGTTTTGCCTCCTACCGTCCTAGCAACCTCCCTGGTAACAAATGAACATTAATCTCGCTTTTCTTTGCGTTGAGACTTTTTTTTTTTAATTTCTACACGACTTTTTAAATTTTTTGTTATTTTTGTTGAGAATTTTTGATTCCTTCTCTTTCTGACTAACTCGGTGGAATGGCGCTCATACGTTTCTAATCAAAAAAATTTGTCAGTTTCTTTTCTATATTCTCTATTTTAGGGCATTACAGCGGCTCTCAATGTCAATTAAATTAAAATTCAAAAATCCAACACTTACCTGTTTTTTTTTTTTATTTTCGATGTCCCTTTAGACCTTTAAATACCTATAAATACAATATTTCGTACATAAGAGTTTCTCGTATGGATTTTTCATTTACCGAATTAATTTAATTAAAAATTTTTGTAACTTACCGAACATTTTTGGTCAATTTACCGGTTAACCGGTAAACCGGTATACAATCCTTACGTACTGCTGTGGTCTGGCACCCGGGTTTCCGGAAATTCAAATTTGTATTTTTATTCATACCAGATTATCTTTATCAATGCAATGATAGAGTTTCCACAATTTTAATATTTTATTTTGAAAAGATTTTGTTAATAGAATTGTTTGTTAAATTTAATGTAATTGTTCAGTTATGTATTTTAATTTCATTCAATTGTACATATTGCCTTCGTCAGTATTGTATATTTTGTAGTTTATATGCTAGAATTTTCTTTGCATTTCATGCGCCGCTTTGGCACGCAATTGTAAATTGTTATATGTATGCGATGTTAGGGCCCCTAAAAGGTAGTTCCTTAAACGATGCCGGAGTAAGTACATGTGTTTATTTTCTTTGATGCCATTTTGGTAAATTCATTTTCTTTTAATATGTTGTTCGTTTAATTTGATATTTTTATCATCTTTCAAGGAACTCATTAAATAATTGCTGTTGTATTTTATTTGTGTACACATGTCAGATGTAAGATCAGTTATTATGTTGTTCTAGAAGGAATTGTTTTTTTGTAGTTTTAAGAGTTTAATTTTCCGTTTCTTAGTTTTCAATTTAGTTTTGAGTGATTAATCACCTCGGATTAGGTGAAAAGAAGCATTGTGCTTGGGAGTAAATTTCAATTATATTTTTATACTTGTTCTATCCACGTTTAAATTAATTTTAGTGTGTTGTAATTTTGAGACCACGTGGATTTTTTGTGAAATAGAATTTTCTTCTAGAACAAATCTGTCTTTTGTTTGTTTAGAGGATTTTGAATTGTCCTCCCGTAATTGTAGATTCATGCAGTTTTTGTTTTCGTCCAGGACTTTCAGTCCAAGGTTAAATTTTCTGCAAATTGTAACTAAATGTTGTTTTTTTCTTTTTTTTATAAAAATAAAATTTAATGATTGTTAATGTCATTCAAAATTTCTGTTCTTTTATTTTTGTATCAACCATTTCAATTGTTAGAGTAATTAAAGATAGTCAATTTACTTACGCCCACATTTTGCTTTTCAAGATTAGTTTAATTGCGAAAGTAACCCTGAAAGTAGATAGTCTTTTGCGCCCTTTATTTTTTTTCCGCTGAGCTAGTAAATTTAATTTTTTTATTTTTAAATTCATTTTGCATTTATGCTTGTACCATCAGTACACAGCAGTACGTATGTAAGTATATGCATCTCCACTCGTTACTGAATCAAATAGAGTCGTCCACAATATAAATACGTATAAATATCGAGCGAATAGCTGTAACAAAACACACTTGGGCCGGTGTGCAAAGTTTTAGAAACAGTTTACCTGTTTAACGTATGCCGCTATTTAAGGAAAACTGCTACAAAAAGTAGCAGCTTTTTTAAACTGCTAATCAAAAGTAGTAGGAACAGTTTGTAGCTGCTGACATAAAGAAGCAGTTTTATACATCACTAATTATTATACAGTATTTTTAACCTCTGTTTTAAAGTAGGCCAGCTGTAGTAGTTATTTGGTATGCGCTGTAAATTTGCAAACATCAGTGTAATCGGATGAGATTATTTCGTAAATTTACTTCACAAAAAAACGGCTGTTAACTAATAAGAAGAAATGAATAAAATAAAAAATTGCTAAAATTATAATAGGACTATTGACTGGTTACTATAGGCAAGTGTACGCATGCCATAGATCTGACATACTATTTGTAAGTTCAGCCTAGAAAAAACCTCAATTATATGCTAATGCGTGGCTTGTCAACAAGGTATCTATTACTTGGCTCGAAGAATCCCAGTGTAGATAAGCTAAGGGGGGCGAGATCTAACAAAGAAATCTAAATTAAAAAGCCTAGTAAAAGTATTATATATCCATTCTCAGTAAATCAGATTACGCTGTAGTAATCTACACTTTTTAATAAGCTCCGTCATTTAGGCTAAACCATATTTCCAATTATGGACGCAAGTAAGAACAAAGTACTACATCGCTAAACTATGTTTGATTGGGATTGAAAAATAATTGACAATTCTGCAATTTTCTCGTAATAACTTAATGTGTTCTATTACACAGCAAAAGAAACCGAACTATTTTATAAGTTGCACGTAAAAGTACTTTATTTCAAAGAATAAGTATTCGTTTAAGATCTAACTAACATATGAATATTCTAACATCTATAGGTGATAAGGTATTCAAATGAACATTTTCACTGCACTGTTTCCATTGCAGTGAAAATGTCACTCTAACGCTGTTCGATTTTAACAAACAAAATGTAGTGTGTGATAAAATAGAAAGGGTTATTTGGTGTTTATCGGAATTTATAAATCAAACTGTCGTTAAATCATAATGGTATCAACAACATATTGCGAAACTCGGTTATATAGAAAGGTTATTTTATTTCAGTTTTACGATTTTGAATAGTGATTGGAATCTATAAGTGACCTCAAAGAAGTAAGCGTAAGGTGAAGGTGATGCTTGTTTGAAAACGATAACTATTGATGTCATATGAAAGGGAATTGGAAAGGAACACAAACCGACAAGATACAGTTTTTAAAGCAGTTGCTGGTCTTTTCCTTCTTGCTTACAAAAAGTAGAAGATTATAATAGTTAATTTATTCTAGCCCTTGTAAGAAATAAATAAGAAGGGGTTAGATGTGTAGGAATATTCTATAGGACCCTGTGTAGAGTACGGTGTGATATTTAGTGGTGGATGATTCGAATAAAAAGAGATTCGGTAACCCTAAACAAATACGCATTCGATTTTATGAGTTAATCGAGTCCTTTTTTCTTAACGAATTCAAAATCGTTTTAAGAATCGAATGACTTTTACCAATTATAGTCGTAAAGCGAGAAAATCGAATAGGAAAATACATAAGACTGTACCTATATAAGTAGGCGTTTCATAGGCAACCTCAAAAACAGTTATACAGCGGGTCCAGATGTTGTACCACCGTATGTTTTAAAAGCAGTTTACGTTTCCATTGTACCGGTGCTAGTTTATTTGACTAATAAATCTTTTGAAGTGGGCAAGTTTCCGAACTTATTAAAAAATACTGAATTAATACCGGTTTATAAAAAAGGTGATAAGTTTTGTCCAGAAAATTACTGACCTATTGTCCTAACATCATCGTTTTCAAAAATATTTGAATATTGTTTCTTAAACAGACTAGACAAATTCTTAATTAAAAAATAATGTACTATGTAACTGTTAACATGGTTTCAGGAAAGGTTATTCAACGTCCACCGCTCTCATGTGTTTTTATCACCCTGTCGTTACATCTTCGGAAGCATGGTTTTATCCTGTAGGCATGTTCCTAGATCTAAGTAAAACCTTTGATTGTGTGAACCATGCTATTCCATTAGATAAAATATTCAATTATAGAATTAGGGGTAATGCCTTTGAATGGATCAACTCCTTTCTACAAGATAGAAAGCAATATGTGACTATCAATTACAGAACCGAGAATACAGTAAGATGTTGTAATTCTTGTTACTTAAGGGGGATTCTGCTTTAGGAGGCCTTAAAAAAAGCATTTTTGGGGGAATTTTGCTAGGACAGAAGAAAATGAGTAAGTCTAGTGAACTTTTTAGAGTATTTTACTGCATATTTGAACATTAAAAAAATTTGTTTTGAGAGAAAAACATTTAAACGCAACCGATTTTTATGCATATTTGTGCAACACCTTGCAATTACAATCTATAATCGGTGGGAAAGATGAAGCTCGTAATTTTCGTCTGAAACAAAAAAAAAACAAAGAAAATTTTAATTCTCATATATTTTCTTCTAGGTGAACTAAAAAAAACAAAACTGTGAAATTTAAAATTTTTCTCAAGTTTAAAAATAAATGTGCTTTTTGCGCGTGCGTCATCTGCTCGAGCGCTCGTATATCTGCTTGACACCTCACTGGGTTTAATGCTGTATCTCTGAAAATATTATGCCGATCGCTTTCTATATCGTATAAAGCGCTAACGTTAGCAAGCATCTTCATTTATGCATTGGCATTTTACATACACAATAATAAAGCAGAGATTCAGGCAAATTGCGATCTTCATAACTATAACACTGGAAATAAAGATGACCTAGTCACTCCTAAATCTACGTTGACATTATTTCAGCAGTTCCCTCTAGAATCAGACGTAAAAGTTTACAATAAGCCTCCAAAACCCCTCAAGGAGCTTCACTCTCAGAATTTTTAGTTTGTTGTGGTTTTTACTCCTTATAAGAGTATTTATACCATAACTTTAATTAAACATAGCTTTTTTTTGGTGTTTAGATTATTATTATTATCATTTCCTTTAATTAATTAAATTGTTGTGTTTTTTCTTTAATATATAATAATTGTGTATCCCTTCTTTTTGATATGTTTCTATACTTTGTGGTATGCAGAAATAAATTCTTACTTACTTAGTTACAGGCTTTGAGTTAGCCTGCAAATAAGTATATAATAAACAAAGGGCGTGCTATAGGGAAAATACAAATTTCTAATTTCCCAGGTATTTTTAATCATTATGACGTACAACTATTTCTTTCGTTATTTGTCCACACAAGGTAACGTCATTGCAGAATGGATAATCGACTAATTATTGAGGCATGTTTAAGATATGATTTAATATGAGAAGATTGAGGTACTGACCTTAACCATGATGCATAGACTTCTACGGCTGTATTTTTATGGAAGTGATATTTTCTAGGCTTCATCACGTTTACTGTATGTTAAGTAACTAGGCGTTTTGTTGAAAATTTAATAATAAATAAATAAAAAATAAATTTAATATACTTCCCGTACCGGCGGTCTATATTCTTGAAGTTTTAACTTATATATTTAGTAAGAGAGCTGAATTTATAAAAAAATAATGAAAGTCGCGGCTATGACACTAGAGGAAAGGATAATTTTAGACACCCTCTTAATAAATTTTCTATAACAAGGAGAGCTCCGTCTTCTGTTGGAGTCCGACTCTATAATCTGCTGCCTGAAGTTTTAAAATTAAGTAGGAATGAAAAATATTCAAAGTTGGGCTTAAAAATATATTGCAACAAAATTGTATTTATTCTATTGACGGATTTGTTGGCTTGTTTAGCAATTAAACTGCTTTTATATTAAGTATATTATATATTTTTTATTTTATGTTTGTATTGTGTTGTTTAATTTTAACGTGCTTAATATACACTTATGCATGTATCAACTAAGTAAATAAATATATTATTAGTTAGTAATATTTTTAGTCTAAGTGTAATAAAATAAATATTGAAGACAAGAACACATCAATACTAATAAGTACAATTTACCACTAGGATAAATTTCTATTCATTTCTTTAAAAAGAAATTCACTTCAGGTTGCAAAGCCAAAAGAAGAAATAATATCTACAGGTAAATTTTGAATTTGTTAAAAATGATTATAAAAATAGACCATCTTAGCAATAGGTGCTAAGTATAGCCTTATATATAATGTACACTTTATTTAATTTGTTAACTTAAGCTTACCTGGTATATTTTTATATTTTTATTATATTTTGCTCCGGGAGAGTTTCCATTCTTGGGGGTGTTTGTTCGGTAACATTTGCTGTAGTCCCCAAACTAAAGTAAACAACGGTATTTTAATATAAGTTACTGGTTATCCATTTGAATTTCGAGGTTAGTTATCTAACAGCGATAACATTCGAAGGCTGATTACTGGTAATTTTAGTTTAAATTCTAATTCTCATTCTGCCTGTGGCCACCAAAGACGACGGTTGTTAGTGAACATCATATAACGATTTATGCCACACTCTTAGAAATATCAACGTTCTAAAAGTATCCATATACACCTGAACAATTTAAATCCATACTTTGACCTGTATAATCGTCGAGAATTTCCTATAAAATTTTCTGAGAAGAATCCCGGGCGAAAATCCCATGATATGCCCATTAGTGGAGGCCCGAATAGAAAATAGAAATGTCCCACCTGACCCAGAAAATTACCTGCCCACTCACCTTTAAAGCTGCTTATAATCGCATCCCAGATATTTTATAAAGTATATCCCACAAAAAAAGAAAATATCAATTAGTTTCAATTCAATGTTATGCAGTAAATTAGATTTTTGTAATTTATGTTTAAGATACGTAAAATTTGGAGTTAACTTTATATGAACCGCCATTATTTTAATTAATTTAGGAATTTTTAATGTTTGAAAACAACACACTAAGGTGCTCTATGATAATGATCATTTTTACATATTATATCGATAACATGAATAGCCGATGAGATTAAAGTTTTCTTACAAATTTAAGTTTCAATAGATGGCTCTGAATTTCAAATTTACTCTTTAATTTTGACGTTTCTTTAACCTCATTCATTTAAAGTGCCAGGGAAGTTTGAATACGTACTTTTGCATTAAATAAATTGTTTTATATAGTATTTATGCTTCCAACATACGTACCTGCGATTTAAGAGTCTCAAAATTGGAAAAGACATCGCATTTTGGTATTGAAAGAAAGGGCTATGCTTGTATTGTTTTAAAGCTTTCATTTATTTGCACGTTAGTGTGTTTTTATAACGATATTTGTTAATTACATTTTCTCAAATTTTAATAATCAGAGACAGGGCTGGGGGTGCGCTCTTTAGTAAGAAACGCCTATTCGTTAGCAAGCGCCTGGAAAGCTAAATTCTGACAGGTGATTTGGTGCTCCTACAAGTGTCCCGTGCCACCTAGCAGGAAGAAGGTCACTTTTCACAATATATACTCCTCTATCAGAGAGGTCGCTAGGTGAATAAAAACCACTAAATTGTTGTATTTTATTTTTATTGAAAAAAAAAAAGAAAAAAAAATTGTAGGTATACGCATAAAGAAATCATAAATAAATTGAAATTTTAAATTTAACTATAAAATTTACTTTTATTGAAGTACAAAAAAAATTAATTTTGAAATCTCCGACATTTACTGTGAAAAACAGAGCATTATATTTATATTGCACCCCATAACGAGCACGTGCTACATGAATGAATAGTGGAGCTTTGTATCCTTCGAGTTAGACCGCAAATGCCTAATTATATACATTTTTATGTATGTTCCAATTCAATTTTCTTGCTTTGCGATTGTGATCGGTAAGAGCGATTCGATTCTTAAAACGTCTTTGAATTCGTTAAAAAAAAAACTCGATTTAGCCATAAAAATCAATTGCGTATTCGTTTAGCGTTACGGAATCCTTTTTCATTCGAATCGCCCACTACTAGTCATATTTCTTTCCTTTTATTTTTACTGGTGAATATTTGTAATGCTAAATTTAAATTATTAAAGAGAATTTCTTCATAAAAATCGTAATATAATGTATATAATGTACCTACCTACGAGTTGTCGTTTATTTATACCATAACTACGATGAATTGAAATGAAATAATTCAAAGGAATGTAATGGTAAATGACATTCGGAGTGTCTGGTTTATTTCATTCAAAGTTAGTAGGTATATACGGTGTATGTATATTCGATCGCTACCTTGATCTCAAAGATAATACACTGAGAACAAGTATGCTCGCCGGATTGAATCGAATGTTGCAAAAGCAAATCTTATACCTTATTTAACCTTGATGTAACATTAATAAGGATGCTTAGGATTTTCAACGCGTTATATGACACTATGCAAGCGTTGGAAGAATAGTATTTGGTGCTGTCACTTATAATGGAAAGTGTAAATGATTTAATTCATTTAATTTAAACTTTTATGTCATTATATTTGGAAATTATTGTATTCATATCATATTTTTAGCTTTGCTATCCGTTTACTACTTCCTTCGTATGAAATACTGCCAATGGTTTTTAGGAATAATTTGATATAACCCGAACTTCATTGCTGGTGCAGATTTTACTACACAAAAATTATCATATTTAATAACCACATACGATGTGATAAATCACTTGTCACAGTTGTATAACAGTCACAACAAACATTTAGTAAGAAGTCATAGTGAATTTACATCACATCTTAGGTAAAAATATATAATATGCTATGTAATCTTGTATAATTTAGATGATATATATATATAATGGTATAAGTAGTATAAAATTTTGTTACTTAAGATTGGTTAATTAATGAAGCACTTTGACCTTTTACCTTAACCCTATTATTTTTTATTTTAAATTGACCCAATAAATAATATTGTTGAGAGTTGTTTAGCCAAAATACTATATTAGTGTTTCTTCTTATTTGGAGTATGACTTAGGGAAAAAAAGTTTCGACATTAATTTTTTTAAATTTTTGTCTTTGTCGAAATGTTACATTTAAATTATTTTTTTTACTTAAGCAATAGTCCATAGTAATTTATCGAAAGTATGCAGCAATCGATTATGTAAATTAACATACGAAATATTTTTGCCTGATATAAGAAATAAAGAGATTATAAAAATTAACAGATTTATTGTCGTAAGGAAGAATTAACGCAAAATCTGTATTGTTATTTAAAAAAGGATTCCAAGGTATTGGGATAACGCGAACGGCATTTCTTATTTCGTTTACGGAAAAAATCTAGTTTTACTTTACTTCTTCTTTCTTTATATATTTGTTTTGTCATCGGTTTGTTGTTTTCTTATTGTATGATCCACTTTCTCCATGAGTTCCGGCTCTTGGCCAATACCTTCATGTCCTTTAATGCTTTACTTCTTTGCCTCCCCAGTTCGTCTATTTGTTCTTTTCATGACATCCTACGAACGCTCTATTTTTCTTTCCGCTTCTGCCTGTTTGAGTTATTCTTTTTACTACTCTCTTTTCTTTTGATCTAATAATATGCCCATACCAGCTCAATCGTTTTTTCTTTATGTAGCTTATTATGGATTGTTGTGTGTTTGTTTGTGTGTGTCTGCAACACGTCATCCGCATAGAACAGTGCATCTATATTCACAGGTTGTAGTCGATAATATCCTATTGTAGCTGTGTCGTCTTTGCTCTGGTATTTTTGAGTAGCGTGTCTATTAGTACTATAAAGAGAAGTGGTCATAAACCGTCATCTTCTATTAACCCATTCTCCATTTGGAATCTTTAACTTGTTTTCTTCATTAAGCTGAACTTTCCTGTATGTTTTCTTTTGAAAACTTGAATTAATTTTAAAGGTGTACCATATTTTTTTGAGTATCTCCTGTTATCCATCTGTCTACCGAGTCAAATGCCGATTTCAGGCTTCATTTAACTCGTTTTCTAGATTTTCCAAGCCTCTTGTTTTGCGATACCAATTATCCTTTTGGCGGCATCTCTTTTCCTGAAACACTGTTCTCATCTTGTATAGATATATTTCTTTCTTTAATTTTCTATTTGACTTCCTCATTTCACTATCGTGTTCTGTTTGTGTGCATATTGTATTTTATATTTCTGCATTCTAATTCTATTTTATTATAAATAATTTCTTTAAATATTTTCAAGAGTGTACATGTTAGCGAACTTTAACAAACTTAAGTTTAAATATTTTTCGTTTATCTTATAGTGTCAGGTTTTCCTCATTTGGCAAGCTCCCGATCTACTTGCGTTTGATACACAGAGATGGATAGATGATCCGGAATGCCGCTATTCGTGCTTTAGTGTAAAAAGTTGCATCGCAGCTGCCCTGTTTGCTTTTCACATAATATGTGTAGGAAGCATGTGTTGGCAACTATGCCTGTGGATAGTATCTTCCATTCCGGATCGACAGTCCGACAGTGCGTCTGATGAATTTTTCCTTCTTCTAATTTCTGAACCGTTTACTTAGTATAGAATTTCGAAATATTTAGAATCTTTGATGCCCTTCAGTTTCCCTTCTGTTACCATTACGTTTTCTATTTTGCCTTGCATTTCTTATGATAATAATAATAAATAAACTATATATAGCCTTGTATAGCGTTTCCTTACTTTTCTACAAAAGTATACCTTTTGTAAACTGGTTGTCTATAGACTGTATTATCTATTAGCAGATGGTTTGCGATGCAAAATTATATCATAATGTGCTCATTCCTGTTAACCACTTCCTCTCCATACCTTTGTAGTGAACTACGTCATATCTATGTCGCTGTGATTTTCTTAAGTGTAGATTTTAACAATGTAACATTTGTTACAATCTTTTACACATAATATCTATTCGACATTAAAAATCATGCAAAAAGATTTGTTTGAAAGAAGTTTGTCTAGGATGCTGCTGTTGTAGAATACATACAAATATATGCATGCAATATGTTGTATTATAACTACAGTTGGGCAAATTTTCCGAGCGCGGCAGGTACGTATTCAGAACGTGCACTCCAGCTCATGTACTCCAATAAAGCAGATGAACCGTAGAGTTCCAAATCAGTAACAACAATGCCTGTTTTTCTTATAAAATGTAAATATTTTTATTTTATCTAAATATGTAGTCATATAAAATGCGAATGCATCGCAAGGTGGCCCGTTTGTTCACCCGCTTTGTCCGATTTTGTCCCCAAAGGAAATTTACCTAGCTCTCTTAATAGGACTTATGTTTTATAAATACATACTAAATTACAATAATACGATTGATCGGCTTTATTTATATTACACTATTTGAGGTCTACGTCGCGATGTATCGCCGGAACAATTGCCCAACTCTAATTATAATACAATGTGTTAGAGAAAATGTCGCTGCAATCACTAAATGTGAAATGCCTGACTAACTCCTCCCACTAATTAGACAGATAATTTTCATGATACTATGCTTAAAATATTCTGAATTGACAAACTGATATTGAGTAGAAACTGCTAACAAACTTTGATCATCTCTGATGCTGGAACAAAAAAAAATGGTATTCGGAGGAAAAATGCATCGTATTTCATTGCGATTTGTAATGTAACAGAATTCGACTAATAAGTTCTGTACATAGTTAAATAGAATACGATAAGATCATTTAGCATAGTACTGCTATGAACTGTGCCCATCCAGTAGTAAATGCACACGTATATTTACATTTACACATATACCTACTTAATTTGTAGGTTACATGTGGATGTACAAGAACAAGTACCGCAAAAGGAACTTGTTTTGGTACAAAACTTGATATATTCTTAAAATAACAGTAAAACGTTGTTCTTTTTGTAATTTTAAAGAACCTTAAATGAACCACTCTTAACATAATAAGTGTAAGTTGCGTAATTAGATTCGATCTAGCACAATGTAGAAGCCCAATTGTATCCAAGTCTACATTTTTTTTTTTATAAACCCCGAAAATAGTGTCATTCGTTGCGAAACCATTAAACCTCTATATTAAAAATTAAATTTAATATTACTAAATAGGTAGGAACTGCATACATATGCGGTACTGTTTTAACTGTTTTACCAGCGCATTAACTACATCGCAATTATATTCTTCAACGTTAACGCATAGCTTGTCACACTTTCTAAAATTATTGCTAAACCTATGCTCATACGAGTATTTAATTCTATCGCACCGTAATACCACGAAACAAGTGTAAATATCCGAAACATACCCATTTTATTTATTTACATCTGGAATGGCTTCTTATGATGAATGATGCGTTTAACTTGCAATTAAGGTCTCAGAAATATTTCTGAATTACGTGATCTCATATTTAGATACTTTTGAGTTATAATATATACTAATAATTTTCCTTAAGGAGGTTTGATATTCAAACAATAAAACACGTTTTTTTCTTCTTTTTTCTTACGGTCTTACAGAAAAAAAAAACCATTAACAGGCAAATACTAAATCAAATGTACAGTGCGTATCAACAAATTAAATAGAAAAATAATTTACTTAACATAAATCTTAGTCTAAATGAATACATACTTAATTGAGAACTAGCCAGATACTATTAAAAAAAAAAAAACCGGTTTTAACTATAAAACACTTGTTCCTGTAACAATTACTCGATTCTTTTTTGTTTTTGCAAAATTGGGTAGTATATTTATTAATCTGTTATTTTCAATATCACACAGATTACCGTTTTTGAAAACTGGATTATTTTACTTATTTTCCAACAAATATAAAAAAATAACTTCTTTTTATCTGTTACTAAAGTTTTCGAAATATTTTATTTCTTCCTCAGTAGTTACAGATGCAAATAAGCAGAAGTTGTGCATAACAAGTGATATAGAAAAGGAGACAAAGTTACTTACATGTGGAGTAAATAGATGGCAAATTAAACATTACCTTAAAAGTCATAAGATAAAATTACAAACATTTTAAGCAAATAAAAGTAACAAACAATTGAATAAAGTTTCAGAAGTGTGAAAACACGTAGGTAATTCATATCATCCATCACCTTCGATAGTGACAACTAAAAAAATGCGCAACCGCATTGAAACTAATGGAAAATACAAGATGAACTTAAAGGTAACTAACAGCTTCTTGCGGGTTTCGCCGTGTGTCAAAACTTTCGCTCTTCGACACACGGCGAAACCCGCAAGAAGCTGTTAGTTATAGTTACACCGGCCGTGAAAGCCTACGCAGTGTTATGAACTTAAAGGGACTGGCGACAGTCTAGAACCAATCTTGCCGTCTCTTACAATTAATATTAAAAGGAAGGAATAAATAAAACTAAGGTAGTTGATGTCCGTTCTGAAATGCAGTTGGTTGGAATAAATAAGCCATTTCATTCATTTTCTATAATAAAAACATTCTGAAAATCAGGCATGACCTGTGTGAAGGTATGGTTAGTTAGCGCGCTCTTATTATTGCCTCCAGAATAATTGTTTCAGCCTGGGTTCAAAATAATGAGATATAAATAGTATAGAAGTCAATCTTCCCAGTGCTTTATATGGTATATACATTTGTTTCTTTTTCTCAAAAACTATTGGTCCAACTTTATTGAACATTATACAATATTCCTACCAACGCAAACTTAACATTTAAGGCAAAGAACATTATACTAGATCTAGTAGAATCTAGTAGAATAGTTATTACGCGGCAACTTAAAGTATAGGAAAAAAATCGTTTTCTTTATTTTTTTTACACTGTCGTTAATCAAAAAATGGCCAAGTGTAAAGAATCTAATAGCACAACTGACATTCCTAAAAAATCTGGAGTTATTGGTGTATCCGATTTCAAGAAAAAGGAATATTTACCTATCGGTACAAAATATAATTTTTCAGCAGAGGCGAAAAACCGCACAAAAAAAAAAAAACAGGAAAGCGCTAACACTATCTGAATACATAAATAAATTGATGTTTTATACCAAGAAAATGTTTTTTTTTGCTTTTTCCCGCAAAAGCCATTTTTTAAGCCAATAAAAGAGGCATATTTTTTGCATTTCTCACCAACCACTTCCCTCAAGCAATTCCAAATAACATACCTTTATTCCTTCAACATTTGTTATACATTTATTATAACGTATATAATTTAAGGAATAACATGTATGTATGTTATGGCAAAATTTGTTTTTTGTACAATGTAATTAAATGTATTTATAACCTCAAACATATTATTTAGATTCGATTTTCTGTATATATATTAAGGCGATATTTATTTTTATTTATTTGTATTCATTATTAATAATTGAAGCCCTTTAGCATCGTATTAGGTTTTAGTGATATGCAAGTATTGACGTGTAATTTCACAATCTTGGAAACAACTTGCAGGAAACATGTAATGCAATTGCACAATATAAATAAAAGGTAAATAAGCAGCTATAATATCAATTTTTATAGAATGTAAAAGCCGCATAGGTAATATGTAAATTACATGCCTATAAGCATGTAGCAATAAGTCTTGCATAGCCTGTATTTTTATATTCTGTTACAGGATATAAAATTGGGAAATAAAATTTTAAAGGATTTATTTTATTTTTATAGTGCATAGTGTATAAGGATGTTGCTGTTGGATGATGTTGTAGAGTATAATTCTGGTTTATTATATGCGGCCAGAAATCGCGTTAATCAAAAACTACCATGCAGCTGATAATTTGTTAATAAATCATTACACACCCGCCCGCACACTATTGAAACAATAGTCGGTCCACCGTACCTGGATCCCAATAGTCAATAATAGTCGAGTTCAACAGCCTTATACGTGAACTTGCACTAGATCGGTAATGGCTATACAAATTCTGTATGTCGTAGCGGAATTCACGGTTTTGCTGTCGGTACAGTTTCTCTGCACTGCATGAGATAATTCGCGAGCTCTATACTATTATAATTATAGGACAGGAATGCAAAGAAAAGTTGACTAGGTATACTTATGTGTATATATGTATATACGACTGAGAGATACAGGGACATAACATATTTACCGCAGAAACCATCTCAAATCAACAGTTACTTACACCTTCCTTAGAACACAGACACCCCGGTAAAAGTTTCTGTTCTTAGGTCAAATAGCTTTTGCTGTAGTTATAATAGAAACTACATATATTAAAAGAAAAATAAATTTATACTCCGTTTATAAAATGTTGGTCTCGTGTCGTGTATTTTCTCTTTCGTGCTGTGAGTTTAATTCATTTATTTATTTACAAACCAAAGAAGTATATTATGTTTAATAAAATAGTGGAATACAACAATGTAGTTGGCTGGTGCAGATTAAGGCTCGATTCACACTGTGGTGCCGTTCACGGTTCAATCTCGCTCCGATCTCGGTCAAATCTCGCTGCGTCTACACTGCTAATTTCACAATCAGTCTTGATTCACGCTCGATATAGGACGTTATTTAAAATAATCAAATAAATCAACTCGCCAAAAAATGGCATTTAATTTTTCAGTTGAAGAATTAGCGATGATAGCTATTATTTTGGATGAACAGGACACAAATAAAAAATATATAACGTAAAATGAAAAGAAAAAGAACCTCGATACATCCCAGTTTATTAACGAGAAAAGAAGAAGGCGAATGTCACACTTTATATCGTCATTTGACAGACGACGAAGAAAATTTTTTACAATATTGTCGAATGGAACATTTGTAATGATCTTGAAAAAAATTGAGTGCAAAATTTCAAGAACAAACACCCTCTTTTCGTGAGGTGATTGCTCCACAAGAAAAACTAATGGTTTGTTTAAGGTAAGTAATAATACTGTTACATGAAATTAAACTCTATTCTATTAAACCCTATTCTAAATGAAAGGTATTCTACAAAATTAGCATCATGTAGCATGCGTGTAGCATAAAAATAGCATAGCAAAACGGTAGCATATATTATTATACAGATTGTGAGTAGTAATAGTCTATATCGCGCAAGCACTTATTTTTATATTATCCGCGTTGCATTTTTGTGTCAGGTTTTTGGATAATTGCTATTGCGATTGCGTGGTGGACTCATTTCATGGGTCTAGTACGTTTGGGCGCCGCCATTCCATTGCCGCCGATTCAGCGCCAGGACATTTCAGCGCCACGTTATTGAATGGGTAAAGTATGGATAACTTGATGATTAATTTTTATGGAGAATTTTTGTACCATATGTATTGGTTGCAAACTACATATGTAACATTTTTGGAATTGTGATTGATACCATCCTTTTTTCTGCCTATAAACATAGTCTAGCTTAAGTAAAATAATGAGATATTATGCAAGTGAAGTAATAAGCTTCGATGAATAGAAATTGTTTTAAGGATAAAAAAAAACTTTTTCAGATTATATCTAAAGGAACACCAGATAAATTAAATATCTTACTCAATAAAAGAAAAGTTTATTTTATCTGGTGTTTTTCCCCGGTATAGGTTCTAGGATGTTTCGACGCTACCGTTTCGACGCCAGATGTAATACCAGTTGAATTTGATTTAAACATATGATGCAGAGATTTTTTTGAACATCGGGGGAGGCTGAATCGGCAATGTTTCAAAACATATTTTTGTTTGACATCGGAAGGAGGAGGGAGAGCAATTTTTTATGCTTTTTTTTTAACATTCGGAGAGGATACATTAAAAATGTTTCAAATCATATTTTTTGACATTGAACGGGGTGAGAGGGGAAAGGAATTAGTTTTTTAAATGATATTTTTTTTGTTTTTGAAACATCGGGAGAAAGAATGCATTATAAATGTTTCAAATCATTTTTTTTAATATTGGAAGAGGTGGCGGGGAATTGTTAATGACAATGCTTATCATTTGAAACATTTTTAACGCGTCCTCTCTCTTCCGATGTTTCGAAAAAAAGAAAAAAAATATTTAAAAAACTAATACTTACCCTTCCCCCTCCACCTTTCTAATATTAGAAAAAAAATGATTTAAAACATTTTTAATGTGTCCTCTCCCATCGTTAAAAAGAGAAAAAAATATATTAAAAAAACATTCTACCCCCACCATGATTTGAAACCTTTCCGATCCGTCTTGTCTTTCTGTTTCGAAAAAAAAAGAAAAAAATACCATTAATAAAACGTTCCCCTCTCCTCTCGCCCCTTCCAAGGTTAAAAAAAAAATGTTTTGAAACATATCTGATGCATCCTCTCTCCCGATGTTTCGGAAAAAAAATCTTTAGCAAAAATAATTCCCCTGTCTCCGCTCCTTCCAATGTTAGAAAAATTATAATTTAAAACAATTATTAAAAAAAGCTAATATTCAATTCATTCAACTGGTACTGCACGTGGCATCAAAACATCCCGGCGTCCAAACGGCCCGATCGAAACATCCCATGCAACCAAATACACGTGGTACAAAAATTCTTCATAAGAATGAATGTTAAGTTATGAATCATTAAGTTATCTATAGTTTAACCATTCAATAATGCGACGCTGAATCGGCCGGCGATGAAATGGCGGCGATGAAACGCGGCACTGAAACGTCCCATTCCGTCATTTCATATATAGAGCTGTTTGATACTGCTCTTCAATATTTATTGCGTAATGCGGTGTCAACGGAGATGAAAAAGCAGATAAGGTATATTGTGTTTGAGAGTTTCAGAAGAAGTTGATGTTTTTGGAGCAGAAATAATCCTTGATGTTATTGTTCCATCGTCTATGTGAGCATGTAATGTCGAAGGTCGCAGATTCCTTATAATTATTATCACTATAGTACTGTGACTGCAAATCATATAAGCCGCGCTTACTTTTTACTAATTCAATAAGTATTTCATCTGGAAATAATAAATATAAGTTTATATTTAATTTATTTTTACTTTGTATATAAAATATTTTTTAAAAGTGCAAAACAGTCAACTATTCTTTTAAAATTTTCGCCAATTTTACCATACCTACACATTTTTTCACCAATTATAGTGTAATTACTTATAATCAAATGTTATATAAATAAATTTACGATTTATTACTAGCCATAATTAGAAGAAAAACGTAACGTCTCGATGCACGACCGATGAAAGACTGGAGTTGAAACAAAAGCGTATTAACACTGTGGGTACAAGCCATGATAGGTCCGATCCCGCTTCAGTCAAATATTCTTTTCGTCGAACCAGTACCAGCGCGGTATCGGATCGGAACTAGAGCGATGCGATAGTGAGAATTCTCTGATTCTTTCTTGTTTAAGAATATTTGACTGGATCGGGAAGTCCGGGAACGGACCAAGACCGGAGCGAGATTGAACTGTGAACGGCATTACAGTGTGAATCGGCCTAAACATATTCTGATATTCACCAAGCAATTGTGGGAAACATTTATTCAACAATATAGGTACAGGACAGATATAGCAAAAAACACTCAATCCCGCACTAGGTGACTAGTGAAACATACATATAACAACTCCTTTTACAACATTCGGCCGTTCTATTTCAAAGGTATGTCCTCGAGCTTTGAGAGATCTAAAACTTTTTTTTGTATTTATATTGCATAATAGACAACTTCAGGCGCTCAAAAACGTGCGTAAAGTACAATTGGTACTTACCAAAGGCACCTGATGTATGCAAATGCATTGACATTGTTGGGGATATTTAGAACGTAAAGTAACTACGCTGTCAAACGTAGTAATATACATATTTGACTGTACAAGTAGGCAGAATTAATCGTAGGGGAGACTAGGCTGTTTGTGACGAGGAGTAGGTAGTTACAGCAGAGAACACTAAATTGACGTTAGGAAATGGCAAATGATCACACAGAGATCTATCGATCTCTATCAGAACATTCGTCAGAGATGCGTCGATCTGTGTCATACTCTTCGCCAAAAGTCCGTTTACCTTACTCATAACATTCGTCAGAGATCCTTTAATCTTTTTTCATATCCTTCGTCAGAAGTTCGTTCATCTTACTCAAAATATTCGTCAGTTCTCTGTTTATATTTGTGCTAACATGTGTCAAAGATCCATTGATCTTACTAGTAACATTCACCAGAGATCCATTGATCTCATTCACTCCGTTTACTCTTGCAGTAACAAAAGCATTTAAAACATGTTCAATACAATAACCTTCGCATACTTCACCACGAATTATGTTGTCTTTGCAAATGAGCAATTAGACTGCGTTTAATTATCTTTTCGTTATTCAAACGATCAACACGTTGCTTGTACTTTCCAATCTTTCATATATTTTTCCTTCCTCAAATCTGCATTCTCTTTTTAATAATTAATAAGAATACCGATACCGATCATACCGATAAATATACATACACACAGACATACACACATTTAAGTACAGAACGAACGTTGCGATTCCCATGATTTAATGCGACCAAACCCGCTTTGTAGTTATTTATGCAGACAAGCGGCGAACTTGGGCCACGTCTAGATTGGCCTCTGATTTCAGACGCTTGTAGGTATCCGCGCGGAGCTAGCGGAAGAGCGGGTGGTCGCTGTATATACAAAAATTACATTGGAGTACGGCCAGCCTTTTCGTGGCCCGCTGCCCGTTGGTTGATCGAGTGATCTCGTCAGTGTTCGGCACTGTGCGGGAAGCACAGTGGTAAGGTTCTCGCACTATCAGGGTAGGCAACAGTGTTGCCAACTTGGTGAATTTTCCAGTAAAGCTGGTGTATTGAAAGCACGTTTGGTGTATACAAATCACATTCAAGTGGCTACTGAAAAGTTTAGTGGATTTTCTTTAATTTTAGTAATAAAGCTAGTGAGCTCATTGAACACGAAGACTAAATTAAATATACATATATTTGCAAATAAAAAGTACAAAATAAAATAATAAAATAAATAAGGATATGATTAAGATCTTCTAAAACACGGTTACAGTTGCATAGTTGTACAGTAGAACCTCGTTAACCCGGATCAATTGGGACCAGCGCTGATCCAGATTAACGAAAATCCGGGCTACACGGACAGTAGGGTAAAAGAATAACAAAATAAGACAGTACCCACAGAAAAAATACTTCCTTTCGTAGATCAACAAATACACGCACAAAGTAAACCGAACAATTATTTTTTTAAACTCATTTTAAACAATAAGGACAAAACTATTTGGTACAACCACCATTTCTAAAAGAACAATATTCGTCAAAATTGATCCGGGTTATCTGGAGATCCGGGTTGATGGGGTCCGACTTAACGAGGGGCCACTGTATATTATTGCAAATTGTTAATATTTAACGACTACCTAATAAGTGTTGTATTAAATTCGTATATAATAGGCAAAATAAAATATACTTTGTGTAATAGGTTTTTAAAAGTAACATTGTGCGAATTATAATAAATAAAAAAAATAAATAAAAGGGGATTTATAGTAGAAAAACTATTAATTACATAAATATATAAAATATTTTTTTTGCTTTTCTTAAAATACTTTATAAACTAATTCCTTTCTCATTTCTAGTGATTTTCTGGAGGAATTATAATCCCGATCTAGTGAAATATGTCTTCTGTTAATTGGCAACACTGGTAGGCAAGCGTGTTAGTCAGACGCGGACAGCCGTCGAAGTTCGATTATTTAAAGTAGAAACATATGTAAACCGTCACATACGGGCTTCAGACTAGCACTTCCCCGCAATAAAAATTGGATATAGATCAAGAATATTTAATATTTATTAATTATAGTAGTAAAGTGTAGTATTATTCTAGGATGACATCGCAAAGTAATAACTATAGTATTTCAAATCAAAATGAACTACCATTCATATCTTTCTTAGGGTAAAAATTATAAAAATAAAATAATATCTAAATATAACAAGGGAGTTATTCCTGAAAGATACATCATAATAGTGTTTTAAGTAAAAAAAACAAGCCATGCTTAGGTATAAAACAAAAATTTTGTCGTAGGGTGTGCATAAAATACCCGAGAGTCGACGATCTTCGCTTAAATTACTCATGTGCTCTGTATTGTGTTATGTTTTCGTCAATATAAAATCACACTAACACTTGAATAATTTTGAGTTGGTTAGGTGGGAAATGTAAATAAGTGACTCATGTATGTACGTGCAGTTTAAAGACTCAATATACATATGCAAGTTCGAAGGAAAGCATAAGAGATAAGTATTGCCTATAAGAACTTAATGTATTTTCATTTTGAATGCCTTCTAAATTTTTCTATATTAATTTTTTTGTGTGGGTATTATTTTAGTTAGCAATAAACGAGGTAATAAATTATTGCCAGCTAAACTAAACCGATTCAAAACTTTAGAAAATTAATACAAAAAAACGGCGGAGAGGGAGAGGAAATTGGCTCCACCACTCAATATTGTCACGGGCCGCCACTGCCCTCGAATATACCCCAATGTATAAACCACGGGCCATTGCCTCCAATTCACACAAACGATGTTGACGTCGATCGCTTGCAATTTGTTTGCCAAAATAAAACATATGTATGTCTCCGATTTTGATCACCAGTTTGGAATAGGAACCATTTTTATAACTCCGGTACCAGTATGTAACTCCGTTTGAACCAAATATAGAGTAAATAGCCCCACCGGTCAGTAATCTTTTCACTTCCAAAAATTCCACATGATTGGAACTCCACTTCTATTCAATACTCCCTTTTGTCAACTGAGTTATCATAGTTGGACAACAATGGTATATTTTGTAGAAACTAAAATATCGTGCCAAGCCGAAAAAGTGACACAACCATTTGAAATTTCAAAGAAAACTATTTGATGCGATTTGACATAAGGGGTTTTCGTTTTGCAAATTTGAGTTACTCTGCGTAGCACCGTGCTAGCAGTATAATGTTTTTTGAGTTCTTTTTATCGTAGGGTATACTACATTAACCTACACCAGAAGTTATGTCCCTCTCCACTCAAAGCACTCGCGTTTTTAATGGAGTAGGCTCCTGCCCTCCTTTGTTAATTGTTGAAAAGTATATCGCTCGATGCTGTTCATTTTGAATGAAGAGAGTTTATTACAGATCAGTTTGAGGACAGTTCACTTCGGTGCTATCTACTAACATACCGCCTACTGTACGAAGGCAACAAATGTTTTCCTAGGAAAACCTCAACAAACGAGTAAGGGGTGCTAGTATCTAGATATCAGTTAACGAAGGCATGCTGAATGCTCTGAAAAGAAATGAATTGGATCTGATCTAATATGGGAATCCCTGAAATATGCACGAAATTGTTGCACTGAGAAAAAAATTTACTAACCGTAAATGAAAACTTGGTATTAACAACTAAACATTCATTTGTATATGTGACAAATGAGCAGGTCAAAGTCAGGTTTCTAACAATGATGACTAACACTAAATAACTTTAGTTTTCCTGGTAAAAAAAAAACATTATTTATTCCGAATGTTTTACATTATTTTGAGTTAATATTTGTCTTTCTGATATTGGTTGCTGCGTGTTAATTGCTGGGAAATATGCAGTAATATGTAATGCAGTACTGTTTTGTTTTACTACTGTTACCTAATTGGATTTACTTACTATAACCATAGACGCCATAACTAAGTAAACTGTGAAATGTACAGTAAGAAAAGTTACTCCAAATAAGTTATTTATTTGAAGGCATGTTCTTGTATAGTATATATCAAGAAAAAATTTCAACAGAAAATTCCTAAATTTTAACTTTTTCTTCCCCGATTTGCAAATGAACACATGAAACACACAAAAAAATGCAAGTTGTATTAATTTTTCTACCAACTTATGGGATAATATCAACTTTGCAAATTGTAAAAGATAATAGAGCAAAAATCCTATATTTTGTATTTAAAGTGTTTTCTACCTAAAATAATACAGCCTGTAGATAGGAGTCAAAATATAAACGGAGAATCTATTGTTCATAGTGAACTTAAAACATTTCAGGATAGTTTCACATTTTTATGCGTATTACTGGCTCACAAATTGTAACAATAACAAAATCTGATAAAATATACTGATATGTTCATAATACATGTTCACCAATAATAAATTAACGCATGCACGTAAACACATGCAAATATTTACGTAGCAGTTTAAGATAACAGCGTTATTGTATGGATATAAAAGAAGCGTGTTTTTTTTTGTGGTGAGAAATATTAACGACTGTTAAGTAAATATTGTCGTGGATACATACATACGAATGTGTTTGTGATGATATCACTCAAATACCTTCTGCTAGCAATATGACAAAATTCGGCTCATTTGATTGTAATTAAGATCTGTTTCGGTGGGGAACTAGGGAATTTGTGATATTTAGATCACTGATTACATGCCTGTATTCCAATTGACTGGTGATTGTCGTAAGTTGGCCACAGCACGAACGTATTTGTAATGTTAAGACATAGCCGAGGCAGCCGGAGGCTACAGATACTGTTTTTAGAATTAATCAGTGCCTTACTTGTATGAACATATAAACATAATAAAATAAAAATAAGAGACAAATCAGAAATATTGGCGAACCAGTGGTGACTTATAAGAAATCACACTTAACTTTGATATTTTAATTTTACTTTTGTTTATTTTAAATGGGTTGGTTGATGAAAGTTTCAATTTATTATTTACAAATGTTTTTTTTTTCAAACTTCTTTTCGACAACAAAATTTCTGATTATAGTTTTTAAAAAGAAAGTAATAAGTAAACTATTGATGAAAGTTAATTATAACTATACATGTAGAACGCTTGCTTTTCACTTGTAAGTGCATATTATTCCGGATAAAATTAAATATTTTAAAGAATATTCATATTAAGATGCTGCTGTATACAGAGAAAAATGTAGGAAGTTTTACTATAATTGTATTAGGCATGATATATACAGAGTGTCAGTTATACAGAGTGTTGACTTAACTTTCTAATTTTAAACGGAACGTCCTGTATATTTTTATGTTTTTGAATTGCCCTTAAAATTCTAGTTAAAATTTACGTAGGGATCCCTATACCTAAATATATTTATTTTCAAGGTATATATTCCTATTCTTTGCAGAAAAGTGACATTTGCAACCCCTTAAAAAACGTTAGTATCTCATATGCACTTCCGATTTTCTTCAATCCACTTGGCATGCTTATGGACTGGAGGTAAATACACCAAGGTGGGCATAATAGTTACTGTATCATATACAGGGCGTGCATGAAAATTGTTAAAACATTAGTTCCGAAAAATGCAGAAAAGTCAAACATTTCAAAGGAATGCCCTTATTTAATTAATTACTATTTAAGGCTGAAAATAAGGGTAATTTGTTATAAAGTTTCCTATACCTATCTACAAAGACTTTCGAGTTATTTCAAAAAAGTATTTTCTTACGTTTTAAAAAATGTGGGAAGTCATGGTCAGCCATGCCTGAGATGACGCAAAAACAATTGCAATGGAACTCTCAATATTGTTTAAACAAAAATTCCAGCGCGTCTTAACTAACAAACGAAGACTATTTGAATGTATTTATTATTTACGGAGAATGTAACAAAGTAATATCAAGTACATGTGACACTTTCACCAAAGTATTACGAATAAAGACAATGGATGAGTCATCGGGGTCTAAATTTCTAAGCCTAAATTCCCTTCAAACAACAGCTTCTCAGTATGACAGTTTGTTATCTGCTACCTCCATAAATTAGTTTACTCATCCGTTTAATCTGCATGATTGTCTTGCTTTATTTATTTATTTTACGTATTTTATTAGTTTTAGTTTTAAAAACAATTAATGAACCTTGATAAGATGCATTGTGTAAAAGGCAAGGTTGGTGGCCATAACATTTACATACTTTGTTATTTGTTATATTGTTAGATTTAAGTGAAATAACCGTGAAAGAAGACGCCAGTGGGCATCATGCCAGAAACTCAGAATCAGAAACCGCGGCAATCGTATATGCCGCAGTTTCTTTGGATTTCCGATTTCCTATTATATACAACAGGACAAGAATTAAGAAAATACATGGATAAGAAGAACTATTGTCGTTCCTAGGTCACATTAAATCAATTTATTTGTTAGATACTCTTTTTAAACTGTATCGCTATTTATCACAATCACTAACTTAATGCATTTCATTTTATGCTCATTTTTTAAAATAATGTGATTTTGATCTGAACTAGTATAAATTTGAATCCTCTCATTTCACATTTGTTCACATATATAGACAACTCAATATTGTTTAGTCTACATCTTAAACTCTATTCACTTGTGCACCCCCGGACATCATTGTTGACAAACCACTGCAACGTCGGATTTTAGAAATGAATTAGTCGAATAAAAAGGAATAGTCTTTGTATTACACACTTCATTGATGAAAACTAAATTATTACAAATCATCCCAACCCCGTGCTCCACCTGAAAAGGTACTACACAAGGCTACCTATTCTAAGTACTATATAGGTTCCATAACAATTGAAATGTTCCTACTCTAACTAAATAATTTCCCTATGATTCTTAACAGCAAAAATATAATACAGTAGCCTCGCGATCATATGAATACTAATTTTGTGAAATGATGAAATATGTGAAATGTGATTAGTTCACATAATCGCGAGTCCATCTGTAAATCGGTGAACTATCAGTTATTATAAATGCGCTCATGGAACGACTTTCGTTATCTCCCAGCATTCGTTAAGGACATTGATTATATATAATACACTTATATAAAATGAATGGCCACGGAGTAAGGGAAAACCATGGCAAAAACCTTACTCTGGGAGGATCTGGGAAGAAGTCCCAGGCCTTATTACTGATAGCCGCATATTATTATTATTATCCTTTTGAGTGCTGAAGAAGCAGCCTCCGCGTTTCCTTAAATTCCGACAGCCTTGCCGTCCTCGCGTTGCTTTTTTACACATTGGAAGTTGAAACAGGAAAGATGATGACCTAAAAACAAACAAAATAACAGCAGTACCTATTCTAATACTTAATAATAACTTAATCCTAATTATTCTAACCAAAAGTAATTATATTAAAGATTTATACTTTAAATATTTGTAGTTTAACACTAATTTCGACCACTAAAGAGCATAAAATATCCATTCATAAAGGTGCTACCCTATTAACTATCTAAACATCATGCCGTAACCTATCTAGTTCTTTAGCAACATTACTAAAAAATTCCTACCATTCGACCGACTCTAATATCTCTAATATCTGTTTCGAATCGCGGCCAATTTAACCCCCAAGCTAATGCCCTAACTTCGTACGCGACCGCCATCATCAGTGAGTGGACATTCAAATAAGACATGCCCCACTGTATCTACCCCACCACATTCACAACGCGAATCATTAACCTTCCCAGTTCTACAGGAATATGATTTAAAATTACCCTGACCTGTTATTAATTCTACCGCCTGATACGATAAATTAACCCCCATTTCCCTAAAACGTCTAACGCTATCGATAAATTTCCTAGTCCACCTCCCATTTAAGGTATTATCCCACCTACTCTGCCAATCATTATCAAGTTTATCCCTAAACGCTTTTTTAACTACACTAGCCGAAATTAGCCCAAATCTAATAATCGAGCTATCTCCCTAGACACCGCTTCTTTCGCTATTGATCCACCCTCTCATTACCGATGACCTACATGAGCCCTAGTCCAAAAAAGTTTTATACCCCCCTCGCGCATCATATCCCAAGTACTAACAACAAATCGGTGGGATTTTTTAAATCCCTAACGCCTTTAATACAGATAAGCTATATGTTATAATTCCCACGTCCCGCATAAATTCGACAGAACGATAGAGTCATAACTCTTGAACCCTAATTATAAGTTGGTGTGTGAGAAATTTGAAAATTTACAATAAAACCCTTCCACTGAGGTCGTTGCATTTTTATTAATTTATTTGAAAAAGAACATATTTATTCCTGGAAGAATATTTTATACTATAAAATATATAAATAACTTAATAACACTTAATCAAACGTTATTTTACTAGAATCGTGTTTTTTTATTACTATAGGCTGTTCAAAAATATTTGCAATAAAATCACAATATAAAACGCATAAAAAGTCATTGAAAACGGACTACAAAAGAACAAAGCATTTTGCGAGCTCGTCCTTACTGTTATATACTGTGCTTTCGTCCTACCATATCCAGAGAAGTAGAAACCGTCCAAAACCGCTTTAAAGCGTATAGCACAAAATTTTTAGTATTTATCTTAGTAATATTACAATGTTAGAGATTTTTTTCTAAGAAATAGAAATTTTCCAATTAATGTTTACGTAAAATACTTGTATTTAAGGATAATTTATAAGATTTCACAATTTTCCTTAAATTTCTATGTACATTTACCAGCACTCGATGCGGAAAATTATCAAAAAAAAATTTTTACCAAGAAAAATTACCTGATTTTTTTAGTGTTGTTCATTATTATTAGACATAGGCAAGATAAGGGAAGCGATTACTTTTAACTTTATAACGATTATAGGTACACTCGTGTTTTTTGCCTCAAGAATTTGTGTTTGTGTTTCCCATCGACTGTCCGATAGCCGGCAAAACACGATGAAACCTAATCGTTGTAAAGAAGTTCTCGATTTCCCTAACTTGTTCATCGCTATCCGATTTTCGAAATTAGAAAGATATAAAATATTTATTGCCGTAGCGTATTCAATAAAAAATGCACATAGATATATAAATAGACTAGAGGAATCCTGACTAATTGCAACATCACTTGGAGATGCCTTATTTCCAGGTTGTAACTGAACGTATTTGTTCAATAGGTAGTCAACTAACAATAAGGGTTATGCACAGAGCGAATACGGAAACCGTTTTAAGCTTTCCTTCTTAGTTTTTTTTTACAAAAAAAGTGTTGTGAGAATCGTGAAGACGCAACAGCTAAGTGAATAAAAGAGACGCCGATGAACGGTATCGTTCATCAGCAGCGCGAAAAAATAAACTAACTGTAGATGAGATGAGATTCACAAATACACGCAGCAGTTGTGGTTACAAAGGTACACCGCTAGAATACATACCTGCCAAACGAGAGATCATTTACGACTCGATGCTTCTCAATCTGATAGTTAATTACAAACATAATATAAATATACGTAAACTAGAAAAAAGCTCATACGGAAAAGTAAATTGCGGCAGTTTAATTTGAGAATTGCGAGTTTAGAGTGGTATAGTACTTTCACAAGATTAATACTTACCGCTAACGAAAGTTCGGCACCGTTATAGTTTTTTTTTATATTATAAACAACATAATACCTGTATATATATATATATAATTTACATTCTCCTGCTAGATAGTTCTACAGCTATTTCACTTTCAATTTTCTACAACGGCAGTTTTCTTATAATTTACCTAATATCTAAACAGATCATTTTATTTCATAAGTTGCAATTTATTATTTTCTTAAGAGCGCTTTGGATCTGATTGTACAAAATTTAAAAAAAAAAAATATGTAGTAACTCATACAGTACTGCACCAGAAATATAATTTTAAATCGGGACGGGTAGTATCGGGAGTTCCCGTCTCGACCCGAGATTTTACTTAGCGGAACGTGTCGAGATTTTCCGAAAAATCCGGATAACTTCTCATATAGGTACAAAACAAATGTCTAAACAATATTCTTATTCGTAGAGGTCATACTGATTATGATTCTACGTTTTGCAAAATAAAAATATATCTACCCCAGAGCCAAAGTATATTAAGTCCAAAATTGGCATTTAACGGTAGACGCGTTAAAGTTTTTGTTATGTTTAAGGCTAAGTATGTGACTTAACATAGTCAACGTGTCTAATAATGAAACCGAAAAAAACAAAAAAAGATAGCATGAAAGATGCATTGTAATGTATATTAACTTAAACATAGCTTAACTAGATTCGAGCCATATTTCGACTTAACATAGTTTGCCTCTAGGTACAGAATATGTACTCAAAACTATATTTATATTTGTTAAATCTGGACGGGTAGTATCAGGAATTACCGTTCTGGCCCGAGACTTTATTTAACGGGACGGATCGACATTTCCCGATAACCTCTAATGTACAAAATAAATGTCTAAACAATATTCTTATTCGTAGATGTCATGCGATTATAGATTCTACCATTTGGCAAAATAAAATATATGTACCGGTTCGTATTATTGACGTCACTTCATATCTATTACGTAACCTTAATATAAGTAATCTAAAGATGTTGCTATCAAAAAAAAGGTTCGTCCCTTTCCCTTTCTTATCTCTTCCTACTTAAAATGAAAATATATAAAACATTTTAATGCAATCCCTATGCCGATGTGTAAAAAAAAAATATCTTTTAAAAAAATGATTCCCCTACCCATTTCACCTAAAATAAAATGATTTAAAACATTTCTAATACGTCTTTTCCCGAAATATTAAAAAAAAAAAATTAAAATAAATCATACCCTCTCTCTCAGCTCTACAAACGTGTTGGGTAGATTCGAGTAAAGGTTCCGGAACAAACGAGTACTTTTATATGTTCGTCGGAACGCGTGCAATGAATCGAAGTCGTTGCAACTTTTATTAAGTTTTATTTGAAAAGAACCACGACATTTTATCCTGAAGTATATTTATAACTATAAATATATAGAATTATAAGATTTAGACAAAATGAAAAGAACGTGGACTCAATTATTGTAAAACACTCTAGGGTCTTCATTCTGGTCTGGGATTATGGCTTTTAATCCCCTCATCCTGACGTTGGGCGGAAAAAGTCGCACCATCCAGAAATTTAGTAGCGTTGTGGAACCTCTCTATTATAATGACGCACCGGGCAGTCTTGGCGGAAAGTAGGGACCTCTGGTGAACTGTGTGACGCAGGAGGATGGAAAAGTCGCCGTTTAAGGAATTGTTCGAGCAAAGATGACCGATGGAAACAGTTCGTCGCAGGATTCTTCATTCTTCTCTTTTCTATTTGTTTTCATGAGGGCGGTGATTTATCTAGGCTGACACAATTTTTGAGTGTAGCAGTATAAAACACTTGCAAATATATGTATCACTTAATGAAACATTATTTTACTAGATTCGTGTTTTTTATTACTATAAGCCGTTCAGAAATATTTGCAAAAAATCACAATAAAAAAACGCATAAATTTCTCTAATCTATTTTCTTACTTCCTTTAAAATGTACGTTACTCCATACGTTTGAAAATTCTCGGCAACAGCTTTAACAAATGCTGTGTAGGCATCGAAGTTATTGAAAACAAGACCACAAAGACAAAGCGATTTTGCGAGCTTGTTCCTTGACTGTTATAGATACCTGTGCTTTAACTCTACGGAATCCAAGAAAAACAGAAACCGTCCGTAACTGCTTTTTGGAGCGGTGTA
>RXPK01002316.1:0-38203 GCA_004143645.1 Protaetia brevitarsis | reverse complement strand
TAGGGATAGGTTGCAATGTCCAGGAGACGTATAATTAGGACCATATCTTCTTTGAGGTTACAATAACAGGCAGCCAGAATAGACTTATATTACCAAATTTGTGGAAAATTATTTGGGCATAATTCAGTAGCATTTTCAAAATGACAATGCTACTGCTCATATAGTAAGAAAACAGGAGTATTTCAGGAATTTTTATAACAGAGTTATTGGATTTGAACGTGGGGCCACCTAGATCATCCGACTTACAACGCTTACTTTTTTTATTTGGTTATCTAAAAAATGAAATTTTTCGGAACCGCTTAGCATATATGGATCATTAAAGAGCAATAAAAGAAGAAATGAAATATATAATATTCAAATGAGCAACTAATAATCTTCTAAAACAGACAGAGGGTAGATCTTGCATAAATAATGGTGGTTCTCACTTCGAACATGCATGTAAGCAGTGCAGGTATGTTAAAGAAACATGTTCCCATTTTTATAATTTATATTAATTTTCGTATAAAACAAGGCTATGAAATGCATCCATTCCTTATTGTCCATCGTACCTCGTATAAATTTGAAGAATGTCTGATATAAGAAGATATGATAAAATGTGTATTTTTACAATTATTGTTGTTTAACCTTGCCACCTTTAATAAACCTGTTGTATTTGTTATCAGAAAAATCCTGTGCTGAAAAATGTTCATTACGTTATTTTTGCGCGGGAGTTAGTTGAATGACTCATACCTTAGAGCAATTTTGGTGCACACACTTGTTGCCCGGGTTGACATAGTGTATATTATGTTGCTTCGCACAATTCGCAACATGCCACGCCCGGTATGTTTTTATTAACAACTTGATTCGAAGGGTTATGCAAATATTATATAATCTCTGGAAAGTTGCTAGAATCAGACATTTTATCGATCTACGGTAAAAAAATGGTACTTCGACTCTCCATCTTCTTCGCGGAGGTATGTTTTATATTTCGCTGTATATTATCTTCTATATAGAATGTTCTAGTACATTCGCACTAGAAACTTCCATTGCGTATCGATAAGGCATACTGTGACGCGCTCTATGTGCGGTTTAGCTATCTAACATGATCTCCATTACACAGGTAACGCCACCTGCTAGCACAGTTGGAAATTTAACCCAAACAGGCACGCATAACAGTATTCAATAATGTACCTACTTCGTAGATTTGACGTGCTTAAACTCCATACTAAAATTCTGCTTCTTTAATTGGAAATTATATGCTTCCTTCTATTCTTAATAAATATCATTTCTGATAATATTTTTTTCATTTAAATTAATCTCTATAGATGTATATCCCTACCACTAATGTTATAAGGATGTAAAATATCTTTCTCTATCGAAAACTATTTTATATATTTATATATTTTATGAAAGAATACCTTTTAATCCGTATGTATCACACGGTTTGAATTGCTCTATATAGTTCTCAGGTGTTTATACGTGTCTCTAATTGTGTGTTCTTTATCATACCTTCTCCTAAAGACGCTCTTCTTATTACCTACGCAATATCTACTAAAACTATAATACTTAAACAGCTTAACCGCTTCTCTACTTCCCACAACGCAACTCTATATACTCTTGTTCCACTTTCCCTCCGCTATAGCACATTTCGCAGTTACTAATAATAGCTCCGTAGGGGCGACAAGGGGTGGATAATGAGAGTGCCACAAGATCTACACTGAGCACCGAGCGAGGGCAGAATGCATTTTCGCCGAATAACGTAAAAAAAAATCCCCAATGAAGGGGGTATATGTATGTACAAGTAGCGTGGACAGGCACTCCGCGGAAAGATTGAAATTTATGCGTCCCGTAGGGCATTAAAATTATAAATCGGATTTTGCCGGTACTAGCGGAATGAAAATGCTTTAAATATGTATTCAGCCGCACCGCGGCACGCCGTGTTGGTAAAAGGTTAGAGAGCGTATTAAGACAGCTGGTGTGTTTTTACTGTTGAGATTAGATTATTCACATTTTTTTTTTTACAATATTTCCATTCATTGCTTGCTTTGGTAAAATATTTTTCTAACATTACGTAAACGTTCTTACGTGGAGAAAACAAAAAAAACTGTTCCTCTTCTTTTTGTCGTTAATAAATATGCATTAATGCAAATAAATTATTTTTTTTATAGTGTTAAGAAAAAAATATTGAAAAAAATACACAGAAAAACTGATTTAGTTGAATCAAGCAAAATTATTCAACGCAATTAAATTATTTCAATCTATATCGGCAAACAAAGTTTTAGTTCATTGAAATGAATCATTTTGCTGTTCATATTTTGTAGTTCTAAGTAAATGTTTTGTGAAACTAACTATATAGTATAATTATTTGTTGCAAGTATATGATAAATAGTTGCGTTAAAGAAATTTGTTCTAAGTAACTATTTCATTTGTTTGTTTTAAATAAAGTAAAATATTTGTTCGTTAATATTTAATAGTTATTGTAACAATTCCTTTTCTTCCAACTTTCTTTCAAGACACCAAATAATTTGTTCATAGTAAATATGTAAACTGTAGGGATAACCAACAAATATATTGTAATGACAAAATGCTGTTTTAAATAATACGCAGATTTGAAGTTTTGAAGGAATTTAATAAAGGTTACTTATATATATGTATGATTTAACAAATTATTTAATTCATGAAAAATAATGATTCTAGTTAAAACAATTATATGATTCGTTGAAACTATCATAAAAAGATTGTATACGATAAATAAATATGCAGTATTAATATCCATATATTCACTTGCGTAAACAAACACCTTTAATATCGCCAAAGGAAAATGATTATTTGAATAGATTAAATTATTTGTCTGTACACTGAAAAACCGATTTATTTGATAATACCAAATTATGTTAAATATTGAGTTTAAACAACCGGACAAACAAATACTTGTTCATTTAACCCTTTATTCATATGAAATAACGAAATTTTTTTGTCGGATTAACTAAAATTTTCATAATAAAAATATCGGGTTGAAATTATTTTGCTGTCCTGAACAAATTGGTTTTTCCGTGTACACTGAGAGAAATATGCTTTTCATTTAAGAAGAATTGCATAAACCAAAAGTTTTTGCGTTTTCTATATGGCCAACATGATTTGGTATTTCCTTGAAAAGGAATTTAATTTTAAATTTACGCATTTCTTCGGAAATAATATATTTTTCGTTGAAACAGATTATTCTTGATATAGATTATAGTTGATTCAAGTCCTCTTTATTTTGAACTTGAAAACAATGCAGATTGGCAGAAAACCATAAGCATTTTGATTCAAGAGGTTTTTCCTTTTCTTATAACATTTATTTATTTTAGGCTTATGACATCGAAATGAAAATGAATTATCTCCAGAAGCCCATGCACTAAGGAGGGATTTGTCGTTAGAATGGTGTAAATCCTAGTAGAATTGGGGAAGTTGGTGGCAGTGATCATCCTTAGCACCCTGTGTACCGTTAAAGAAATCGTCCTTTCAATGGCGATGACTTCTATCAAAAGTTATTCTGGTAAATATACCAGATGAGTATTTTACGATATCTATAGATGTATTGCTATGGAAATGTTAATGTTTAATATTTAAATTAATTAGAAATTAGTCACTTTAGCACTCATTTAAAACAAGTTTCAGAGCATAATAAAGGAGTTATTGGAATTTAAGGAGCACGCCTGGTTGCTTACTCGAAATGTCAAATATTAAATTGTTATTTACGGCTATTATAACAAGCCATACTATTTATTCGATTATAAAAGCTATTAACCGTATTTTATCTGTTAGTCCAAGCTTACCTCGTGCTTTTAAAAATGTTGTTCTGATGGAAAATTTATCTTTTTTATACAGAGTGTTCGACAACAGTCTTATAATTTTATTTTCAAGGGGTGGTTAAACATCTTAAAATAAGATCATTAACGTAAAAATTTCACACGAAAGTTGCATTATTAATGTAATAAAAAAATGTAGTTTTTATTTTCATTTTTTTTAAGTGGTGGTTAAACACCTTAAAAAAGGTTTTTAACGCTAAAAACGATTGATCAACAACTGCAAAGTAAATATAAACGATATTAGCATGGATCATAGTGTATGATACATTTTTCTGGAAACTTGTAAATGCAAAATAAGAGGTACCAAATTATTCATGTTCCCACGTGTCTCAGATACACAAATAATAATGAACAAAAGGTTAAAGAAATTTCAGAGATAATTGGAATCTTTTCAGTTAATGTTGATTTACTTAGAAGCCAAGCAACTTTACAATAGAGCATAGTGTTTGAAGGTTTTAAAACTGTTATACGCGGAAAAAACGATCTTGTTGTTTTCAACTATTTTTACTAAATTATTATTTGAATCAAACAAATAATTTGGTTAGTAGATTTATTTGAAGCTAGCACAGTACTCATTAATTTAACTAAATATTTACATGGAAGTAAAATTAAATATCGCATTTTATTTTCGTATAGCAGTTTTCTCCCCATATAGTAGAGCAGATGAGCAGATATACTTATGTGTAGTAGAGAAATTGTCGCATAGATGGCGCATCTCCTATTTCATTCCAGTAAGAGATAATATTTCGCACAAAATACGCTAGATACTACGATCGTAACATAGTAATCTGGTATATTTACCAGATCAACATCTGATAGAAATCATCGCCATTGAAAGGACGATTTCTTTAACGGCACACATACAAGTACTCACGTTAAAGTCAACCAAGGAACTGCCTGACAAAATTCAACTCAATGGTCGAATGTTTTGAAAAAAAATATTTTGTCGTTATTAACATGCAAATATCGTTCAGGAAATCTCAACAAATATACAGTCTGTATATTTTAAACGCAGTCTCTGCAATTTCTTTCGGGTCGATTAATCTTTTCTTCGTTTAATTATTAAATAAACTCCATAAAATAAACTCCCATCCGTTATTCGGAACTCCAACGAACCTCCCTCAATAAAAGTACCTACAGGTCGTTTCGGTGCCTCCTCTTCGCAGCACGGAAGGGTTTTTATAGTCGCACGCACCAGTTTCTCTCGCACGGACGGACGAAGCGAATTACTCTCTCCGACTTTAGATACCTCGAGATGCGCGCCCGAGGAAGGAGGAGGCAAAAGGAAGCAACAACCGTCGGTTTTATCGGCCGGGGGAAAAGTCTTACCCCGGCCCGCCGTAAAACGGGATTAATGTTTATATAAAGGACGGCATTTTTACGACGATTTTCGCGATGTTATATTAAATAAGCCGGAGGCAGGCGGGCGGCGCAGCTCGATTCGACCGCTGTACGGAGAGTCATTACACATGTCGATGTCGGTCGGCTTACGAAGGCGGCATCGCTACTTGCGAGGCATTCGCCCAGTTAGGCACGTCTCAAACGGTTCTTCTGGTGGATGAGGAAACTCTTTCGGAAATTAAAAATTTAAAAATTAATTTTTACACGTCGATATAATATAAAATATTTTACCGCCCGAGTTGCTCATCATTTTAAAGAGGAAACTTTGGAGAGCGCACGTGAATGGTATTTGAAATTTTCTGCCCATCGAGGAATTCGCTTTATAATAATTGTTTTTATATGGTTGTGTACACATTTTAGATATAAGATCATTTATTATTTTTGTTCGGGAAGATATTTTAGTTAAAAGAGTTAATTTTTCGTTTTTAAATTTTGCTGTTTCGTTTTTAATAATCTATTACCTCGGTTTGGGTGAGTAGAAGCTTTGTGCTTGCATTTAGATTTTTCTTTTGTTATTTACTAGTAGGGGAAGGTGGGGCAAGATGGGAATAGTAAGCTTTAGAACACTGCATCAGGATTGCAAATTGATATACAAGGTTCTAAGTACGCTTGTTGTAATCTTTAAACATTTATCTGCTGATGGATGAATTTATAATTTTTCGATGGGTACTCTTGATGTTGTGAGAAATTTTGAAAAGAAATGTGCAAATACACCATCTTGCCCCACCATGGGGGCAAGATGGGGTTCCAGGTGAGTTAAGAATGGGTCGTACCATAAATCTAGCTAATAGGTAAAAAAATAGATTCTTAAAATATTCTTAAAAACATGCAGGAACAAAGCTTAAACTCTTTAAAGCGGAACTATTTAAAATAAAAAAAAAATACAATAACGATAAGAATATTAAACTTAATCTTCACAATTGAGACAATAGAAGACGAACTCATCCACGTTATTCGCACAGCCTCCATGTACCCAACCTCGCCATCGATGGCATTGTATCAATACTGTGTGTGTCAATTGTAAGGGGAAGTATTGATACAATGCCATCGATGGCGAGGTTGGGTACATGGAGGCTGTGCGAATAGCCTCCATGTACCCAACCTCGCCATCGATGGCATTGTATCAATACTTCCCCTTACAATACTAAAGATTGAGCGTCATCTCCTCAACAGAAGAACTTGATTATTTCCTTGACGTTTTCTAAAAATCTATCTCTTTGCTTTCCTCACAAAATTCGGCTTCTTGATCTCTTCTGTTTTCTTCTTTGTCATTTTCTTTTTCCTTGAACTCTCCCTCAGCACTTCATTTTGCCTTAGGGATTCTCCAGACTTCTATTTTCTTGTAGCAGATTTTTATACGTAGTGCTTGCAAAGATTGTTGTCTTTCCCTTGTTACGATTTGATTGAACCTGTGCTTTATTCCTAACATGAGAAATAGGCATTATGTGCTCGAGAAAGCATAATGGCTTATCCAGGCATAACGGACTAGACTGAAGAGTGAGATAGTGATGTCCCCATGTTGCCCCATACCAATAGCCCCATCTTGCCTCTTTGGGACATTTTCTGGTTATGTTATAATAACATATTAAATATTTGAAATAAACAAATAACGCACTATAGAAAATACATGCAATACATGTCAATTACTAAGCACAAAAAAGTGTACTTGTAAATAATTTACTTATGCTTCCGATACTGGCCGTTGAATTCACCATTAAAATAATAACGAAATTCTAGAAATTGCAAAGTTTACACACAAACAGCAATAACTTTGTTATTACGACTAGTAAAGTTTCCTACATTACAACAAACATAGAACAGCACTTGTCAATATTAGGTCTGCTATTATTTGACAGATGCTTACTGTCGTTTTCTAGATAAGATGATGTCCCCATCATGCCTCGTGACCCCATCTTGCCCCACCCTCCCCTAATTGTCCACGTTTAATTTAGTTTGTTTTACTTTGAAACCACGTGGTTTGAAATTGTAAGAATTACGATTATCTTCCTGAGCAAATTAATCTTTTGCTTTGATATAGGATTTAGCATTGTCCTATTGTAATTTAGAATCACGTGCAGTTTTTAATTTAGGCCAGTACCTTCTGTTCACGGTTTTTTTTTCTGCAAATTGTAATTAACTTTTTAATTTTTTTTTTATAATAAATTTTTGATTGTTATTTAACGTCATTGAGTTTAAACTTCTGTTCTTTCATTTTTAATTAAACCTTTTCAATTTTTGGGGTAATTAAGAAAGTCAGATTTCTTTCACTCACAATTTACTTTTCGTGGTTAAATTCAAGTTTTAATTCGCGACGGTAACTCTGAGGTTAATAGTTCTTTTGCGTTCTTTAAGATTTTATCCGTTGAGCTAGCTAATTTAATTTTTGTTTTTCATTTTAAAATTTCGTTTTGCATTTTCAAATTCAATCAGTACACAGCAGTATGTTCTAGTGCCAATATAGTTTATTTTAGATACTGATTTCGCGCGCAGACGAAAGTTGACCACTCTAGTAATGGCTGCTCAGCATTATAATTTAAAGATATAACATTGTACTATGAGATTCAAAATGATTGTCAATTCCGTTCCTATAGATAGTAGCAGGGTGTAGGTATATGCCACGTGTTTGTAATGAAGGTTTGAACTAAGTCAGTGTTGGAACACAAGAAAGTAAACGCATCTGTCGTAAATAAGGAAAACGTAACCTATATTTGAATTCGCATTATATAAACGACTAATGGATTGGTGTTTCTGCTTGTAAAAATGAAATGTAATTAATTTAACTTTACTAAATTATGATTTTATAATTCAGTACTAACTGGTGTTTAACTAAATTTATTTATTACTTTAAATTATAACATACAATTAGTATAATTATTAAGTGATAAAACTGCATCTCTCAGTTCTTCTATGGTATGCATGCGGTTTCTATAGATCCTATTTTTGAGATAGCCGAACATGAAGTAATCTAATGGGGTTAGATCAGGCGATCTTGGTGGCCATCTTTGTGCTCTAACGAACCTGTCAGCAAAAAACTGTTGAAGATATTGGCAGGTTTGTTGAGCAGTATGTGCTGGAGCATTATCGTGCTGAAAATAACCTGCTTCAAGCTCATTTTCTTGTAACTCTGCAATAAACAATTCCAACATCTGTTGGTAACGTTGGGCTGTTACAGTTTCCTCGAAGAAAATTGGCCCTATTGTTCGTTGCCTGAACATAGCTAACGAAACTCCTACTTTTACGGGATGCAATTGCGTTTCTCGAAATTCGCGTGGATTTTCTGTAGACCAGATACAATAGTTATGTAAATTGATATAGTCTGTTAGATAAAACCAGGCTTCATCCGAGAAAAAATGATTTGTTTAGCAAGTCATCGCCCCTTAAATTGTTATTAAACCAATGACAATATTCCAATCGTAACTTTCTTTTGACAGCTCATTGCGCTGAAGTGTATGATAAGCCTATAAAATTATAAAATGTAATAAACTATTTCACTTAATGTTAATATTGATTATTTTACCTGTTTGTTGAGCTAATTACCACAGATAAATTCCCTTATTTTCTTACAGCATTCAGAAATACTATTGTTGGTGATATTAGATGTAAATATAAACGATTTGAAAAAAATTATAAGATAAATAATCGAAAGATACTACAACACGCACGCCAATGTCGCTAAATGTCAAAAAAAAATCATTTAATGTATGAAATTTGTATGTAGCTAACTTCGCTCATTAAATTGGTAATAAGTATAGATACATTTTTCCGGAAAACAGTTTTTTTCTTACTACAATCATTTTGAATCTCATAGTATGTTGGAGATTGGATACATAAAGAAACGCCTGCTCCTTTAAACACATTTCAAAGCAACCCACTTTAACTTTTTGTAAAAAAAAAGGTCACACATTGACGTTACGATATTATTATAATTGCGTTTACTAAAATGTTTCCTCTCACCAGATGACGGTAAAAGAGAAATAAAAGTAAAAAAAAGACCCGGCATAAATACATCCGAGTCGTCACTAATTGCCGAGGATGTTTCCCATACCATATTCATGCAAATAGACGTTCTTTAGTTAGAGAAAACGACGCAACACTCACTGCATCAGATTTTAAACCAAATTCTCTCTTTTTCCTCGGTATTAATCTCAAGGTGCGCGTTTAAGACGGCAGTCGACACGTCGCAAAATTAACTGAAAAGTCTTATTTGCATCCGCCAACTCACGTGTTTCGAACAACCAAATTAAGTTAAGGCGAATCGCTGCTACTACTACTACTTCATGTATGTATGTGTTTCTACGTTAAAAGGCAGCCGTACAAATTAATATAAACACCGAATATCATCATTATAATCATCGTATCGTCTCGCTTCAACTATATCAGGCCATCGCGAGAAACGACGAGACGGTTATATGTAGAGATTATACGCTTAATGAAAATTCTGGGCGAGCGGAAGATCGCGAAGAAGATTGTATATGCACGTGAATACGTGTGCGGGGGATGCACTTGAAAATTCCGCTGTGATCTTTCTTTTGGAATCGTCGCTATATGCGATGAGTTCGCAACTTGTCGGAACGCCGATGCGAATTAAACGGAATTACTTAGAGTCTGGAGAAAATGTTTTGAGTCGATTGCACTCGACAGTATTTACGTATGTACGCGTATAGAAGCACATCCCGGGATGTGGAAGTCGGATGGAAGCATTATGAAAAATAGCAACCATCAGGAACTGGCGTTTATATCCTACAGCTTAATTAAATCTTAATTAATATGCTTCAAAATACCTACGCATGGATACTCGCGTAAGTAATCTGATGGTAATTTGTTAAATGTAAATTTTTTTTTTTAATTCGAGGATAATTTATTGGCGCACAACCACCCAAACAGTTTATCCAACCTGACATTTGTAACGCTCCCGATACTATCTTCATCTTCAGTACAGCATACAACAAAATTTCACAGGAATTCCATTATAAAAGGGACCTATTTCTGCCCATCAAGGAATTCGCCTTATAATAATTGTTTTTATATTGTTGTGTACACATTTTAGATACAAGATCATTTATTTTTTTTTGTTCGGCAAGATATTTTAGTTTAAAGAGTTAATTTTTCGTTTTTAAAATTGCTGATTCGTTTTTAATCATCTATTACCTGGGTTTGGGTGAGTAGAAGCTTTGTGCATGCATTTAGATTTTTCTTTTGTTATTTACTAGTAATTGTCCACGTTTAATTTAGTTTATTTTACTTTGAAACCACCTGGTTTGAAATTGTAAGAATTACGATTATCTTCCTGAGCAAATTAATCCTTTGCTTTGATGTAGGATTTAGCATTGTCCTATTGTAATTTAGAATCACGTGCAGTTTTTAATTTAGGCCAGAACCTTCAGTTCACGGTTTTTTTTTTCTGCAAATTGTAATTAGCTTTTTTTTTTTTTTTCATAATAAATTTTTGATTGTTATTTAACGTCGTTGAGTTTAAAATTCTGTTCTTTTATTTAAAATTAAACCTTTTCAATTTTTAGGGTAATTAAGAAAGTCCAGATTTCTTTCACTCACAATTTACTTTTCGTGGTTAGATTCAAGTTTTAGAGTAACTCTGAGGTTAATAGTTCTTTTGCGCCCTTTCAGATATTATCCGTTGAGCTAGCTAATTTAATTTTCTTCTTAATTGTCAAAAGGGACCTACTACAGATCCCAGTAGTACACTCATACGAATTGGTAGTAAAGATGATATCGCTCTATTCTTTTTGTCAGCGCTTCTAACCGTTACCTCAACGAATTGTACAATTACCTCAAAAAATTATGACCAGCGGTGGTAAAAACGAATTCGTAGCTGTAATTCTAACATATCCACTTTAAACGCAATACCATCGGAATCCGCAATGCAATGAATGATCGTCTCGAAAGATAATACCCTTTATAGTGTCCGACAAAGATGCCGTCATCTTTTCGACGGTTTACATTCCCAGAATTAAAATCCTTTAGTAGTTTTCGCCAAAGAATTTTATATAATAATTCTGATTTTCAATTCTCTTGCTTACGTGGAAATATTATTACAATATACTATTCGTATTTTTTTTTTCTTATATTTTAGTTATCATTAAATTTAGTTCCATAGTTTACTTGTATGCGTTGTATTAGTATTTATATAAACAGTACTTTATTTTTGTAGATAGTTTTAATTTAAATAATTGTTCTTATTTCAGTTATAATAGAGTGTATGTAACTTATTGTTACAGCAATAAATAAATGTCCAGTCTTTATATATCTTTTTTACTTTTACAAATATCGATGCCAGTTTACTCGTTTAATTATTTATAATATATATTAGAAGTAAAGTTATTGAAAAACAAGCGGTATACTTACTTACAATTAGTTCTAATTCAATTGAAGAAACAAATTTTCTATGAAAGAATCCCTAGGTGAAGAAAACAATTATAATACTTTTTGTGAAGTTTATCAAAACAATTTTGCGTATAACTTATCACACAAAATCGACGGTGGTCGACACAGTTTGGGTTTTCCATACCACGCAATATACAGTTGTATATCGTCGAGTAAGGATGCAGTAACGGTGGATTTATTGCTTTCCAGCTTTAAACCCATGTTGACAGTGAGACATAAAGCTATGCTTTTAAATGAAGCTCTCCATACGATTAAGTAGGACATACTCAAACAGGTTCGAAAAACATGAAGTTAGAGTAATTGGGCGGTAAATGCGCACATTCAGTGCATCGTCCTTTTTTTATAAATGAGCTTGAAAAGATTCCCTGTTAAAAAAAAAAAAAACTATTCATCAGATGTGTAATAAGCGTTATTATTTCGTGTTTGCAATATTTTAATATATTGGCTGGTATTCCATCAATAAATAGTTAGAAAAGGAAATTGTTGGATAATATAACTTCGAGATTTATGTTCAATTAACCATTCCGAGAGCTGTATTCCTAGATCTACGGTGCAATGCCTACATTTTAATATACCTACGCATATGTGTCAGCTAATTCAAAACAAATTGAAGAGAGTTTCTTAGCAGTACTATCTTACTACCCTGAAGACGGCGGCAAATCAGCTGCCGTAAGGTCGGGTATACTTACAGTCCTACAAACGATGAAAATAGCTCGAACACCGACCCATATATAATCCATCGTTAACAGTTTCACATCTTGAGTTATAGTGTTACTGCAATGTTTCCCAGATTACAATAATTATGAATGAATATATATTGTAATGTTACTCTTTCTCTCTCTCAGGGTGAATTAATCTTGTGAATCCGGTTGTCAAAGACATGCGTTTGATTCCACAATTATCAATATCAAAATTTTGAAATAATAATAAAAAAATATTAATTAATGTTGAATATTTATAATTTATATATAATTTATACTACTTTATTTACAAATTCTTGACAAAACCCTATTTCCGTCCCTACTAGCTCGAATTTTTATGTATGGTGTGTATTTATATGTAAATATATGAATTTTGCAATCAATTAAAAATAAAATATTCAAGTCCAACCTTAAATTAGATTTTCTTTAAAAGCTCCTCTTCAATTTTTGCACCTTACCTTTAAACCAACCTTCGAATAGTATCTCTTGAAACAATTATTCTATATCTTTTTCTTTAACAGTTCCTCTTCAATTTTTGCACCTCAACTTTAAACCAACCTTCGAATGGTATTTCTTGAAACAATAATTCTATCAACTTGCGTTTAATATTTCTTTATGTGTTCTTAATTTTTAGAACTTTTTATTTATCTTTCAAATCAATCAATAAATTTTTCGTAACTAATCAATAATAAATCACTTTTTATTTATAGCACCAGAACACACATATACAATGAATTGCACACAGCCTCCCAAACATCATATTTTATCTTGACAACTTTAAATGACTGAAATTTTGAAATATAAACAGTAAACTGTTATATGTTCTGTTTGTAATAAATTTAACATTAATTTCGTTTATAAAATAATATAAATTATATATCTTAAGTTTATGTAAATACATAATAAGTAAATACATAATGAATTCCAAATCTAATATTACATTACAATATATACAATCAAAGCGATCTGTTTTAATACTGCAGATATGCAACTAATACAGTGGTTCGGAACACGTACACCTTCCCACAGGAACATAAACTTATGCATAAAAACTCGTCGCAGTCACTAATCAGCCCCGCCGTCCATTAATATTAACATTGCATCCCTATCTACAGATGTGGGCAGGCCAACCCTCTTTGGGTTCTTTGCCTCAAGCCTGACATCCAATTTATATTTTTATTTATTTTTTTGTGCTAAAATATTTCCAAATGCATATATCGATGTGGATAACACTTCATCTAAGAAACGCCTATTCTGCATAAGGATGCAATTTCTTACCTGCGCATAAAATTCCGTCAACCGCATTAAACCATTGCACCCCTACAACGTAGGGGATAAAATTTCTCGAACGCTCCGTTCCGGCAAATATACGGTGTCGAGTGCGCGCGCGGACTACACCGCGTAATGCCACTCATAAAACACAATTTTAAAAGTAATAACGGCGATGTCGTTTGCTTCCTCGCTCCCGTGTGTTCCTCCTAGATTTCGTATTTCGTCAGGTTTATTGCTTAATACCCCAACGCATACGCTGTATTCTACCTACCCCTACTATAGGTATTGTGTATACGTACACGCCTTACAAATTTGTATTATATTTAAGGGTGCATGTTGTGTGGAGGAAACCCGCAAAATGCTTTCTCTTATTTGGGGGGGAGGTTGTGATACAGGCTGGATCTTTTTGCGAGGATCTGTCAGGAAGTATACATTATGGTTTTTGAGCATGACATATTTGATCATTGAAGTCATTAGTGTAAATTATGAAGAGCAGAGGTCCCAAGACAGGCCCCTGTGGAACACCTCTGTTTATGATGTTTACTTTGGACGTACTCCTCCTTCAATACACCTGCTGTGACCTATCCTTCAAATAGTTTCTTATCAATTGGAGCGGTGTTTCTCTAACTCCATAAAATTCTAGTTTAGATAGTAGAACATCATGGTCGACAAAGTCGAATGTTGAAATATTTCTGTTGTTCAAAGAAGTTCAGCAGTCTCACTTTGATGGTCTTCTCCGCTATCTTGGATATATTTGGAAGTAAAGAGATGGGCCTGTAGTTGCTTGTGCAATTAACATTTCCGGACTTATAAATTGGTAGTATTTTTGCCCTTTTTAGTTCGTCTGGAAACACTCCGCTCTCAAACATGATATTTATCAAACATATAAATGGTGCGCAGAGTATATGGATGATTTGTTTGAGCATGATAGTGCTTAGCCCATCTATGTCTTGTGTGAAATTGGTTTTCAAACTGTTAGTAATATTCATCACTTCGCATTCAGCTATCGGCATAAGATATATAGAAACCGAGGTATTTAACTGCTGTTTAGAAACGAAGAAATGTGGGTGTAATGTTGGCCGTAATACAGACAAGCATCCAGTGGTTTAGGATTAATTCGGAAACACAGCAAGATGGGCGTAAGACTATTCAGTCACAATTCAAGAGTTTAAAATAAAACTGCGTGCCAAAAAAAATGCAACACCTTAAAGAAGCTGAGTCACAAAGCTGAAATTTAGGCCAGCTTCAAGTTTTAAGTAGTAAATCATAACAATTGGGAAAAAATACCAAAAATCGGCAAAAAAATTTCCGCGATTATTTATGCACTGTCAAATTTTTAATCGGATAAATGCTGTTAAACACGCAATAGAAAAAAAGAGCAAATATATACGCATGTACAACATATTTATGCGTAAGTTTGGTTTATTTAGACACACACAAGCAAAACGATTTAATCACAGACGATGATTTATGAAATACGGCGTAGGTGGAAATACTGCCACTGACTCGAAAAGATAGATAAGTTTCTACATAATGTGCTAATGAATGTTGTAGATTCACCATCTCTGCTTGCCTGTATTAATTCCCATGTTCCAACATAAAATACGATTTTACAGTAGATTCCGGCCTACCGTGAAAGCCTACGCAACACTTTGATTCACCTCTACACGGGGAGGATATTCTTCGTAAGATTCGGCGCCCGGAACAGCTATGGAAAAAGAAAGCATAGTTGCTATCTTCTCTCGTTTTTCTCTTACGGTATCGGAGTACGGGTGTGATACCGACGCACAGTGGGCTCGCTTGCATTCGCAGCGCGAAATAATTGTAATTTACCAAGTTGCAGGAATGATTTGTAAATTGCATAATTTGGTATATAATAATATAACTATCAACTTAAAAATTTTGGCAATATCAAGCCTCTGTGGCTTATTTGCTAGTGGAAACCGATGGACTTGAATTAGGCGTTTGAGTTGTGTACTAAAATAGAGGCTAATATTTTACTGAATTTATTAAATATGGTAGACTTTTTCAAAAGTAAACACGTAATTTTATTCGTCATTTATTGAAATACCTTGAGGTTGTACTACAACTCAAAAACTGTTTGTTCGATGTGGCTTATAAAAAATTGCAGACGTTTGCAGATATTTTATTTTAAAATTGTTCATAGTTCAGTTATGGTGTGTACCTAAAACAAAGTGCGTCCGAGTGCGACCGTAACCGTTACAATTTTTTTTTTAAATGAAATGTCCATTCCAGTTAAACATAGCGTTTTGTTTTCGGAGTAGCACAAACACAAAAATTTAAAAAGATTTACAATAGTACATACGTTTAAACAGTGTATTTACTAAAGAAACTATAAATGAACAAGACGCTGATAAATTATTAACTAATGTTATAAGAAAAAGATAGAATTTCCTTGGAAACAAAGTTCTTGCAACGTAAAAGAATTTATAGCAAGAAACAAAGAGATGGTTAGATCAGAAAGTAGAACTTGCTGGTGCTACTGTTGGTAGTACAGTCCAAAAAAGTCCATTTACTAAAAACTACCAACTAATACAAAAGTAGTACAAAAGTATTTATTTCAAATCTCTTATCTTTTATGTATATATATCTTTCTATTTTCAGTGTTGTCTTATTTAATATGAATAAAAATCAAAGGTTAATATGTTGTCCCTGAGTAAATGTCAATAAACATTATTATTAATATTATTATCTGTACAATAGTACTATCACAACTGCGAAGATTATACATATGTAAATGTGGACTAGATTTTGACATAAACGGCAATTATTTCGCGTTACGAACGCAATCCGGACCACTGTACGACGTTCGGAAGTAATTCCACAAGACCACGGCTCAACAGGCCGGAAAAACTTTTTACAATCGATGAATGGCTAACATCGAAGATTGTGGCTGCTTGTCGACTAGAAGTATGTTGGTTTTCCTCAAACTCAAGCAAAATATCCAATTTGTTATCATCACTTATTGGCAGCTGCTTTTTTTATATGCCTTACATGTCTAAGCTCGCGAAACTGCTTTTCTATTTTACTAATTGTCCCTTGGGATTTCTAGGTTATGTCTGCGTTTATGTTTATCTGCAGCGTAGTTGATGTAGTGTTAATATCACGATTTACCAATGTATTTTTAGTCTGCAACTCATATTATATTGGTGTGTCTTCAATTTATTGTTGCATTTCTTTATTTACAATTTATTATTTCATTTGTACTGCATCAATTATTATATTGTCCTGTAATAGCGGGCTACAGTCGTGGAAATAGAATCCACCCTATTGCATTGCATGTGGCAATTGGATTTATTGTAATCGAAAATGGTTTCGATTCTATGTATATATGGGCAAAGGCTAATTTTTGTATAAAAAACCAATTTGACACGCACCTATTATCACAACGAATTGTAGGAGATGACTAACTTTCTACGTGTTCCTATTCCTACGTCAATATTAAATATCTAATGTAGAGAAGTAAAATTCTCTACGGCTAATGAATGAAGAGGTGTTTTATGCATCTTATATGTATATATCACAGACATGTGTATAATATTCTGATACGGGTGGGTGTATAATATTATCGCGCCCTACTAGGCATCGATCAGTCAGCAGTCAGTTCGTCGGCAAAAAGGACCATGCCCCATTCGGACAATTTCGGACGTAAATCACGGACGGCTCCAGTAGTAGCTACACGGACCCACCTCGTCCCGTTTAATCATGACGGATGACCTGTAAATTATTTAGTCGCGGAGAGTATAAATCCAGCGCGTGCTGGGCCGTGTTCATCACGTTAACGTTATTACCGCTTGATATGCATTGCATGGAGTCGTCCCGTGTTCCGGTAGCGCCAACTCTCGCGCCACCAAATTGTAACCTAATTACTGATATTTGTGACATGTAGGTAGGTGTTGGGCTGGTACACGTTTACTACATAGCTAGTGAAGTTACGTACAGTCCTCCTGGATACATGGACGCTAGCCATGGTATAGCCTAGGTTGTATGTTCTCGGCGCATTTTACCACATTTTTTATGCTCTTATTTCCGGTCGTATGGGAGCTGGTCTCGACGAACATTCTGCAGTGTTAGTTAATTATAACGAAAGTTTAAATTAGTTTATTAGCTGGCTATAATAAATTTGTTATGTGTAGGTACCAAGGGATGATAAAAATCAACGAGATTGGAATTCGAAGGAATTTAACTGTATGAATCTTGTAAAATAAACATACCAAGAGCGCACTTTCGACCGATCTATTGGCGTAATATGATAAAAGAAAAAATTGGAACAAAATTGGTACTCTTGGATTTCTCCAAGCCATTTGACAGAATTGATCACGATCTCTTGATAGTTATTCTTCACCACGTTGGTTTGGGAGAGATTGCTCTCCGTTTTTTCCATGCCTACTAGTTTGGTAGGATGCAGGCCACAGTGGCTGGTAGTGGTATGTCTGATTGGGCAATGATATAAGCTGGAGTTCCGCAAGGATCCATATTGGGTACGCTACTGTTTTCGATTTATGCTGCACATATGTTCTTTTTTATAATTTCACATGTAAGTTACAACTCTATGCCGATGCAACTATATAAGTCCTTTTTTGTTGATGACATGTGCAGAGTTGTTGACGATATTAACTGTGATCTTAACAATCTGTATATTAATACAGAAAAACATTGCTTGCTCATAAATTATACTAAATCTTATTACATAATGTTTGATGACAATAGAATTAGGTCGAGCATCCTTCCTAATAACGTGTTAAGAATAAGCAACTGCAACGTCAAAAACATGTGAGAGATTTAGGATTATTTACAGATAATGAAGTTAAGGAGATCGAAACTAAATCTTATTACATAATATTTGATGGGAATAGAATTAGGTCGAGCATCCTTCCTAATAACGCATTAAGAATAAGCAACTGCAACATCAAAAACATGTGAGAGATTTAGGACTATTTATAGATAATGAACTTAAGGGGGTCGGTGCTCATTGTTATTTACTAGGAAAAACTGTATTCTTTATGTTTCTTTTTCTCAGCTGTTAATTACCGTATTGCCAATTTTCCTTTTTTTTAATATATACATAAGCGCATCAGGTTTAAATCAGACTGACTACTTTTCAAAATTTTATTCGGCAGGACCAGAAAAAAAATCGAATATCAATATCAGTCAGACGAGCTTACTGCAGTTTAAAAATGTTATAGCCCCATCGGCATTCCCTGGATGTTTCCATTAAAAAAAAAATGGTGTGACTCCTTAATTTTCATCATATTTCAATTTTTGTGATGTTGTTTACGGAAGTTGCTTGGACCAAATTGATTCACGTAGAATTCAGGTGGTACAAAAACGCCTGCCTTCGACTTATTTATGGAATAAGGGACGTCAGAGCGTATCTTTTAAACTTACGAAGGCTGGATAGCTAAGCATGTCTCGCCGTAAACAAATTCATTTTTTCTGTTTCGTCCATAAAATTTTAAATACTGGTGCTCCCGCCTTACTTATCAATCAAAATAAGATATGGCACTGACGTACTGCTGTGTACTGACGGTACAAAAGAAGAATGCAAAATGAAAAATTAAATTAGCTAGCTCAAAGGATAAAAAATTAAAAGGGCGCAAAAGAACAAATAAACTCAGGCTTACCCTTGCAAATTAAAACTTGAACGAAAAGTAAATTGTGGGTGAAAGAAATCTGACTTTCTTTAATTACTCCAAATATTGAAAAGGTTTATACAAAAATAAAAGAACAGTAATTTTGAATGACGTTAACAATCAGAAATTTTATTATATTAAAAAAAAAAAAATGTTAAATACAATTACGCAGGAAAAAAAAACCTTGGGCAAAAGGTCCTGGCCGAAATCAAAACTGCATGAGATTCTAATTTACAAAAGGACAATGCAAATTCCTTTAACAAAGCAAAAGGTAAAATAGTTCAGGAAGATAGTCCTTTTTTTATAACAATCAAATCCACGTGGTTTCAAAATTAACTACACTAAATTAAACGTGGAAAATTCAAGGAGAATCAGTTCAGTTATCCTGAAGAAGCTGTCAGTATGAACAGCGAAACGTCGAGCGAAAGTTTTGACACACGGCGAAACCCGCAAGAAGCTGTTAGTTAATAGAAAAACTTAATTACAAGCACAAAGCTCCTATTCACCCAATCCGAGGTGATTAATCATAAAATACGAATCAACAAACTTAAAAAACGAACAAAAAATTAACTTTTTAAACTTAATATATCTTCCTGCACTTAAATAATAAATGATCATATATCTAATTTGTGCACACAAGAATATAATACCAATTATTACTAAGCGAGTTCCTTGATGGATGATAAAAATCAGAATTAACGAAACAAATCTTTAAAATCTAAAATAAAAAATAATAACAAATAATAAAATTTTTAAATAAAAATAAAATACCAAAATGGCAGCTAACAAAATAAAATTACATGTACTTACACCGGTATCTCGTCAAAGAACTGGCCCCACAGGGTAAAACAATCGCATACATATAAAAATCCTACAGCTGCGTGCGCTACGCCACGCACAATAATCATAGAAGAAGAATTCTTCTAAGAAGGACATAAACAACATGAGCAAATAAAAATATACTAAAGAGTGAAAACAAATTCAAAACAACTGAACATTTAAATAAATAAATTAAACAATTAACTCAATTACTAAAACTCAATTAAAAATAAACATTAACTTCTGAGAAAACCTGCCCGAAACATTGACAAAGCCAAATCGGATTAAATATGATCACTGAATTTACGAAAACCGTGCTGCCAGGCCACAGCAGTACGCAGTATCAATATCCGCAGAAAGGAGGTGATAGATATACCTAGACACCAACTGCAGCTGTTTAAGAAGAGCTTTAGTTACATTTCAGCATAGTTATTTAATTCACTTATTTCTGGCGTCAAATAGCTGCTTTACCGTGCATTTAGACGAGTCGCTTTCAATAATTTAATGGATGAGAAACTTTTTCGCATATAGATTGCTGTACATTTAGTTATAATCTGTCTTTCTCTATCTTCTTCTATCTTTGTGTTTTCTTGTTTATTGTTTGGGTCATCGTTAATAACAGAAAACCTTTTAGAGGTTTACTGAAGATGATCCTGTTGACAACTGTTTTGATCTTCTTGTCTGTCATTGTATTTTGCTTATTGCTAATAAAATATTATTATTATTATAAAATACGATTTCTATTAGTTAACAAGTTGAAACTTGGGCTCAACATAAACATTTTCTTGCCAAATACTCGTTTGTTTAGCAGATATCATCGTCAATTCACCAGATAAAACAACAGTCGCAAAGAAAGAGACACCCGTTTTTCCAAGAGAAATATTTCTCAAACTGATTTCGAAATCTAGCCGATTTTTGCCGTTAGATATGCGCACCAATTGAATTCTGGGCGAGATCCTGCACTTGGCAACTTCATTGGCGTTTGGCCAGGTCGAGACCTCGCGGGCCCGTCCGCCCTATCTCCCGTAACGTACTGTTCCCGTGGGAAATCGGTCTCCGATCCGTCAAACGGCCCGACTACGATACGAGGCGGTGTATCAGTGCGGTCGGCATATACATATCTAATAGAGATGGCAGGTATGGGTGTATGTCGGATTATGGCACGTTCGGGATATTAAGCGCCGTGAACAAGTGAAATATCCGCACAGATATTCACCATCGGCATCGCTATATCTGTGTATGGCTTTGGATACGCGACGAGTGAAGATTCTTATCTGTTCGAAGCGTCGGACATGGTGATAATTACGCGTTTCATTGTTCGTGTTTATCGAACTGGAGAGGGATTTTCGGTTCATTGTTTGTCGAGTTTCTGGTTATATCGGTGTCCTATAATAATAAGAAGTATCTGTAACAGGGTTTGTCTAATATTAAGTACAAGTATAACACTAAGTTTCATTTCAAACGTTTTATTATTTCATGTTTATGAATATTCATTTCCTATAACAGCGAAGATAGTCACAAAGCTGAAACTAAAAGATATCAAAAGGAGTGTAGTGTAGTAAAAGACACATACTCGTAAATATCAGATCGCTCCGCACTACATTAGATTTGATTAATACGGGACAATTGTTTCGGAAAACACACTGAGAAACTTTTTAGGCAACACGATAGATATGCTTCATCTCAATGAAAGATCGAGCATTTAGAAAATCAGTTGTAGTGGGTGTAATAACGTGCATATAAGACAAATAAAACGTGCGCTTGGAACTAGGTTTAAGGAACACATACAACGTTATCGCTATGGGAGGGAGGCTTAAATCCTCCAGCGTTGCGCAACACATAAACGATACCGAACATTGATAAAGAAAATCTAGAATTAATGAAGAATATAGGTACAGGGTCGCTAAATAGTATAGATACAGTTAAATATTATGAAAACTATTCAACAAAACTTGTTGAAATTTGGTACATGGTTAAAAGTATTTAAATTCTATCGTCTAAGATGTTCTTCAAATTTCTATCTTCATTTGTTCTGGGATACAAGGCTAACTTGATTTTTTTTAAATGGCACGAAGGGTCAAATTTAATATTTTTGAAAAGAGATTTTTTCTGCGTTCTGTGATGTAACACATCCATATCTTATTTTAATCGAAACTTTAAAAAAAAATTCGAACTAGTAAAATTTTGAAAAATGAAAAATTTTGTTAGCCTTGGAAATGTTGTCTTTATTTATCGTTACTTCTTTGCTGCGTGAAGTTTGACGAAAAAATAAATAATAATAGTTGATAATAATTGTAAAAATAACACATTTAACTGAAACACAACAGATTTTAATAAAAAGAAGCTCAAACAAGAAATTACATAATTTTTATGTTACAAAAGATGTTCGAAATGATTTCCATTTACTTCCTGACAATAATGAACACGTTGAGCAAAATTTTGCAAAGAATCAATCAAAATATTTGGAGAAATACTGGCAATTTCGTTTCTTATACGGTCTTGTAGGTCTTCGATTTGTAATGGTCTGTTGACATACACTCGATTTTTTACATGACCCCACAGGAAAAAATCAAGTAGGGACAGATCAGGAGACCTAGCTGGCCATCCAATAGCCCCCCTTCGCCCTATCCATCTACCGGGAAATGTTTCATCCAAATATTCGCGCACTTGACGACCAAAATGCGGCGGTACTCCGTCTTGTTGAAACCATATGGTTTCTGTTGGTATACAATTTCGTTTGCCGTGGTTTGGAAATATTTCCCTAAGTTGTAGAACAATATGTAGTTGTAAAAGTTACAAATATCTTTCAGACGTTAAATTGCCGTTAATGAAAAAAGGACCTTAATTCGATATTCCGACCAATAATGCCACACCAAACATTAATTTTCTGTCGATGCTGCGTATAAACCTGCTCCATCCGATGCGGATTCTGTCAGACCGATATCGACAGTTATGGCGGTTAACATATCTATTTAGACAAAAAGTTGACTCATCAGAGAAGAGGACTCGATTAAGAAAGTTACCATCCTGATGTATTCTGTGCATCATAGTTTCGCAAAATTCGGTTCTGCGGTCAAAATCGTCGTCACTTAATTCTTGTAGCAAGTAAATTTTATAAGGAGGATATTTTTCGCGTTTCATTATTTTTTGTATGGATCCTCTGCTCATGTTGTGGTTCAACGCCAACTGTTGTACTGAATTTTTTGGATTTTCCACCACATCCAACATAACATTCAAAGAATTTTCTTCGTTGGTAATAATTCGAGGTCGCCCAGGTCTTGCACTGTCTTTAACGCTACCAGTTTCTAGAAATCTTTGTAAGGTTTTTGAAACCGTCGTCGTGGAGATCGGTTCCCGGTTTGGATGAATTTCATTAAAAAGAGTCACTACTTGAGCACAACTTCGTTTTCTGTCGCCATAACCAACCATCATGAGAATTTCTATACGCTCAGTTTCGCTTAAATGTACCATTGTTAAACAAATTATTGCACACAAGTTTAATTTTTGGCGAATATGCAAGTGACACATCGTCAATAACAGCATTTTCAAAACTAACTTAGTTTTATTTTTCCAGAATTAAATTTTTTAATTTAATCTTTTTTTTGCCTTTTAATAAAGGTAAAGGTGGGCATGTGTTACACTACTGAATTCAGAAAAAAATGCTCTTTTTAAAAATATCAAATTTGACCACCCTTGCCATTTAAAAAAAAATCAAGTTAGCCTTGCATTTTCAAAATAAATTAATGTAGAAAATTGAAAGAAATCTCAAATGATAGAATTTAAACACTTCTAACTGTATGCCAAATTTCAACGAGCTTTGCTACACCGTTCTGAAAATATTTAACTTTATCCATACTTTTTAGCGACCCTGTATAGTCACGTAAAGAGTTGACTGTCTCATGTAGCGCGGAGGATATTCATAAATATTCATATGTCTATTATTACGCTACAGTCCTTGTGATATCTTTGTATATGACCACGATATACTCAGAAATCTTCAAAAAATTCCTGAACATCAGTGCATCAGTAGATCAAGACAAGTTGTTTACGTCTGCAAGAGATTCCGCTACCCCAGTTTACGCGAGGTAGGTACTGGTCCTTTAGGATTGCAAGCAAATACCATAAATTACCAAATAAGTTTATACCCTCACAGCTTTCCAGAATGTTTTAAAGCAAATACCACTTTACCGCCAGGATTAAACGGCATTAAAATTTTCTCCCATCTCTTGTTTTAGTATATATGTATGTAGGTAGATGCACGCCGCTTGTTTATGTACGCGAACCACATTACAATATTTGCAGAGATCCATTCGCGAAATAATACCGTGAAAGCGTACATACGTTTAAACATACATATAGTACTTATATACTTAGAGACAGTGCAGTTACACCCTATATATGTTCTCAGGTAACAGATATAGTATGTGCCGGTGAAATTGTATTCTCCCGCCGAATCGGTGACCTCGAAAAGGCATACATAGGTGTGCGACAGCCGACAGTGAAATCGTCTGCGGTTTCCGTGAGGTTCCAAACTACTCGAGGAGGACGAAAGAATTGTTAGCCCCGCGGGCAATTAATTCGGCTAATGAGCGTCGTCTGTGTCAAGGCGCCTACAGAAGTTGGAGAGAAAGTGAAAAAAATCCTCGACGCGCGATAAAGTGGCTTTCGTTTTTCGCAATATAGTAATGTACTAATCTTGGCGTAGGCACCATTACTATAACCTATTAACCTCGGTGAAGAGTGAAATTGAAATTACGAGGTACTAAAGCATGAAAGTTAGGTATTGTAACAACAAATATTACAGTCGTATACAAAAGAAAAAATAATAAGATTAAAATAACTAATAAGTATAATCAATGATATTGGCTGATGCAGCATTAATTCGATCTTTTTATATATAAAAAGAACAAAAGAAATATTAAAGGATTTAACAGGAATAACATCAACAAACTCAATTATCAATTGAGAGTATTAAAATGATTATATGTCTTTGTACTACAGAAGCAATTAAGATGCGTCGATAAAACTTATTATTGTTAAGGCCCATTACTATTAATAATAATAATAATTTATTTACGTCCAACAGGTCATACAACCCAACTAAGGGACACATAAAAAATGCAAATGATAGAAGATAAAATTAAGATAAATATGCAATACATATTTTTATCTAGCGCTGTGCACATTAACAAGACAAGATAAATTATAAATAATATTAAGAAAATATATATTATATTTAAATAGTATATGCACGAGTAATTTCTGCGCAGAGATTTTAGAGAATTATGTACTAAAACCCAATGTTTCCAGCATTCCCCAACCTCATCATAACTGTTACCGGCGCTCGTTTTAGAATGTTTGTCCTGGCTAGCGGCAGACTAAAAGTGATTTCAGTCCTTGAATTGAGACGAGGCACATGTAAGGCAATTCTGCCTAATAGAAATGGGCAATCAATTCTATCAGTTAGTAATTTTACTAAAAATTTCTCACAGAGGGCATTTCTTCTTGCGGAAAGAAATAATAGCTGAGACTGTGCGATACCTCTTTCGGGATATATACCATCTTGTTTGAAGCTCAGGAATTTCAGGAACTTGCGATGTATATACGTTCCAGCTGTATGGAGACACAGGCATAAATCGGGTACCAAACCAGAGGAGCGTACTCCAACTTGCTCATTACGTGCGCATAATATAAGGTTTTAATGAGGTTGCTGTCTTTGAAGTAGCGGGAAACACGCATCAAAAATCCTAGTGATCTTAAAGCACTCGTACAGAGAGTATCAATGTGAGACTTAAAGGTGAGTTGACAGTCAAATACCACTTCAAGATCTTTAATTTCCTATCTTCTCCATACAGGAGTACCATTAATATTGTACACTGATATGATAGGCGAGAAGGTTCGAGTGTAAGAGTAGAACACTTATCCACATTCAGCTTCAGTTTATGAATGTCACACCAATAGACAAATTTATTCAGATTCTCTTGCAGGCTGCAGGCATCCGCGTTGGAAGAAATGTCAGTAAACAGTTTAATATCATCTGCATATGCCAAAACTGGACAAGTAAGACTGTGTAACAGTTCATTGATAAAGATGTTGAACAATAACGGACCCAAATTGGACCCCTGTGGTACTCCAGAATCCGATGTAAACTCCTCTGAATTGTGCCCATTGTAATGCACGTAACATCGCCTATCACTCAGATAAGATCGCATTAGTTCGGTAGCTGCCGGAGAAAAGCCAAAAGATGCAAACTTAGAAATGAGCAGGCCATGATCTATGGTGCCAAATGCTTTCGAAAGGTCTGTGTATATAGCGTCGACTTGTCCACATTTGTCCATAACCTCGCCAACAAACTGCGTAAAAGAGGTTAGATTCGTAATTGTAGACCTTCCAGCGATGAATCCATGTTGATATTGGCTTAAGAACGGACGGACAGAGTGATATATCATCGAGTAAAGGATTTTCTCTCGGTATGCAGCAAAGTTTTTTGAGATCCTGCTACACACTAAAACACTTGCTTGTGTCAAACCTTACCTATCAAGTTACCAACATGGATTCTTTCCTAAAACATGATGTACTACGAACCTAATAGAGATGACACAGTTTATAAGCGAATGTTTTGATGATAAGCAGCAAGTTGATGTTTTATATTCTGATTTCAGTAAGGTATTTTACACAATCAATCATTCATTACTTATCTCTAAATTATCTTCTATTGACTTTAACACTAAATTTATTTACATAACCGATCTTCCTATGTTCAATTTAACGGCTTTACATCTCCTCCATTTCCAACTTAGGACCACTTCCTTTATGATATAAAAAATCATAAGCAGGAGAGAGGATAAGGAGACATGACCATTTGAATTTTCACATATTTATATTGTAAAGAAAGAGATACCGTCGAGGGCGTCTTTTTCGTATGTCCGAGGTAGATTGAGCAAAGAAGACATATAGAAACCAGTTTACGTGTATTGACGCCAGACAATATAGTCGGCACCATTGTCGCAGCTTTGTACTGAGGTTAAAGTGGTTGCGCTTCTTATATACCCTATGCGATAACAAAATTTCCTTTTCTCACCAGTATACGGCCGAAGTCTCGCTTCTCCGTTTTCGGCGATTAACAACCCATCTAGTAATTTTTAATTGGCCCGGGGCAATCGGCAATCTCCCGAATTGAAGATCCCGATCCTATACTACGGCAAGAGATCTCTCACCCGTTCCTTCTAGATTCCACAGCACGCTTAGAGCGAGCTTATACAAGGCACGATAAGGAGATGGCAAATACTCCGCGCGGCAGAGAACTTCGCTCCGGTATCGAATCAATTCCTCGCCTTAATCCGGCAATCACAACAGATAATCCGCGGCCGGAAGTTTTCCGCGAGTGAATTTTCATTTCCTAAGAGAATTTCTGCCTTATGCTACCACGATTATTACCAGCGATACCGGTTAATACATATTTAATCTGCCTCCCTCTCCACTTCTTAGGAGCGAAGCAGTATAGGTACTTCCATTCCTCTCTCTCGGGCCGGAATGTCTTTATCTTTTATTTACATTAATTCGAAACGGATTAGGTGCGTGTTCCCGGAGCGCCCAAGATCGCACCCGTGTTCTACGTATACAAGCATCGCGAGAGAGCATTGTCGTAAAGGTGAATTATGAAAATGAGGTGGTAAGAAAAGGTGGAAAAAAAAAACTGTATGGTACCGTTACCTATACACAATGATAATAACTTATTGGCATCATAAGACACGAAAAAAGCGTTTCGTTATACGCCATACAATATGCGGAGTAACAAACGCGAATCACAAACAAGTCAGAGCCAATTATATACTGTGAAATCAGTTAGAAAACTGTTTCGGATTTCCTTCAACCAATCGAATCGCCTCTGACAGGTCTAGTCATGGTTTAATAAATTGATATTATTTAAGTGTAGTGTTATTAGCTTTACTTTTACTTTTACCTGTTTTAAAAGAATACAAAGCATATAACAAAAAGGGATCCGTAATTTACGTTAACGATCTGCATGTGTCTCTGCCTTCGTGTCTGATTACTAGATTTCTTGGTTTGTCAGTAAACTCTGTTTAAATAAAATTGAAGAATTGAGATTGAGTTTAATAAGAATAATGAACGGTTTTGGATATAAACCAAAACAAAGAAATACTAGATTAAATTATCTTAAAAAAAAAACTAATTCTTACTAAAACATTGAATTTAAACGTGGATTGAAATTTAAAACGATTGCCGAGAATGGCATTTCCCTTATCTATCTATAAACTATCTACAAACTACTTATTCGATCGAACATGCAAGGTACGAATCATACTTACTATACCGAAATTATAAATTTAATTGAAATTATTAATAAACACACAAAAAACAAACCTGAAAACAAATGTTCCAATGAAAGACTTAAATTGACAGTAAACACAAAAAAAAGATAGAACGAACGTCAAATTATAGTTCGTTATAAATACAAAAAAAAAAAAACTTAAACTAACATAAATTTACAATGTTAGGCTGAGATTATATACGTTTATCGGCGAGGTATGAAAATGTGGTAAGCGGCAACTGCGGTAACAACAACCGATGAGCCAACAACTGCAATCCGTACAAAATACGTATTTTGACGATGCAAAACGCCAGAAATATTCAAAGATCGTAGAGAACAATCTTCTTCCCAAGACGATCGCACCTTTAATGGTGCTATGCCAACAGGCAAGTGGTGTGGAAGAAGTGTTGTTGAAAAAATCAATCGTTGTACAACAAAGTGCTGCGAATCGAGGCAGAAGTCTGAATGATTTCGCAAAACGGTGTACGGCTGCTTATACAGGGTGTATCAAATAAAAAAGTAAATTTTGCTTGGGTGTTAACTACACAACATATAAAGCACAAACCCACCGAAACCGGATTTCATCATTAAAGAATAAAAAAAATTAAAATTTAGAGCCAAAAATTCTTTAGTCCAGACCTGATGCAAAAAAACGTAATGTTAAGCACCCGCTAAACGTGGTATTATGTATAAATACATTGCACTCATTTAGTATTATTCTTAATGGTATGCCGTAAGTTCATTTAACGTCATTCTGAATAAATAAAGTCCTTGTAAAAATAGCAAAACTGAGGCATTTTAAAATTTCTTCTTTTATAAAATTAACATTCCTTTTTTGTTAAGAGCATTCTACGTAAGTCTACAAAGTATTATTTTTAATATCTGATAAGACGTTCGAGTTTCACCGGATATGCACTTCAGTACTTACAAAAACGTAAATATTTTTCTTTTTGCTTTGTCGAATCGAGAGTTATTGTTAATAAACGGTACCACATGACTCTGAGTTATTTCTTTTGGATTTATTTAATCATATAACGCAAAATGAATTGAATCGAATTACACAGAAATAAATGTAGATACAGAAAATTTGCAAATACGCCTTTTTACTATGATGTCGGGCGAAAATGAATCTATACATTTCCGCGCTTTTGCCGATGCATCAAACTTCGATTTCCTTTATATGAAATCATGATGGTCCTGAAAAGGATCGTTTTTTCGAGACGGGAAGAATTTAAATAAAATGTTCGAAGTGGCTTGCACTCCAAGCGGCGATCTACACAAGACTAACAGCGGTAATGGCTGAATGATAGTGGTATGTGGGGGTATACTCGGGACAGCATTTAGGTTGGGCACAGGTGCGGCTCTAGCCCACGGTATTGATAAAATATTTTTTTTTCTCGTTAATGCTTAGAGATAGACCTCCTGTGCATTAAGACTTTCTGATTGTGTATGATTACAGCTGCTACGTGTTATTATATTTACTTCTATATCTGATACACCCTGTATATTTTCGGCTGGACAGCGCGCAACTTCGCCTAGATGCAATCTGCGGCCAATGGGATGCGTTCGATAATCTGCTTGTTTATAATTTTTGGATGCATTAGACCGAAATTGTGTTCAAAATGAAACTAAAATAATGAATTGCGAAACTATTTCTTGTTGAAATGAATGAACATGGGAATTCTCATATGTTAAATATTCAGTATGCCCCTGGCATCGGCAAAATTAACAGACTTTTCTGAGACAGTTTGCAGCCCTTGCGAAGACAATCGCAATCAGTCTGTTAGAAAATTTGAATTCGAAAGGAAGATTCACTAGCCAACCTCCGTAAGAGACGGACATGTCTCGAGTAATTTATATTAATTAACAAAGTCCTAGAAAAGTCTGGGAAAATTTAAACACCACGTAGGGAAATGTAGGAATTTTGTATAATGCGATGGGGGAGCAGACAGTTTAAAATGTTAGGTACCGACACTGAAATCAGGTAGTTTTCAAATGTAGTTTTGACAGTCGTTGCGCCGCGCACCACGACATTAATGTCGTCGGGCAGTGTACATACATAATTTGCTGTACGTTCTCATTTGACGCGCGTAGATTTATCGGTCCGGGGACCCCTGTAATCACGCCGTTATTAATCAAAGCGCATCGTTACTAATTACTACAATCGATTGTTGTTATATTTACGCGTTCGTTTAGGCCCTGTTCGGGCGCGGAACTATCGCTAATTAAATGACGACCGCGAATTAGTGATTACGCACCTCCGCCTACAGTTAGTACACCTGGGGCGCAAGATTTGCACAATACGCACAAACATGCCAGCAGTTTGAATACGTGTTAAAACAATGGGGAAAGCGGCTGGCTAGAGTGAGAGAGTAGTTCGGCTTGGTTATTTGTTCCCGCGCTAATAGATCAGCATTATGTTTGTTTGGGTTGTTTGAGCCGCAAACTCTTTACCGATTAGTACTTATCGTGTTCCCAATAGAGCTGCGAATTTTATCAATTCGGTTCTATCAATCGTCTTAAAAGCAAGAACCGTAAGCGGTTACGAGAATCTCGGTTTTTTTAAATTGAAAGGTAGAGTTCAATGTGACAAAATATGTAACCTCCAATGGCGATATAGATATTTCCATATATTAGGAAAATGACAAAATTTGTGAGAGAGAAATTAATGGAAAATATTAAACGTCAATATGTCAAATTACATAATAAATATCTTAATGCAATTACCAATCAATTCACTGTAATTGCGATATGTTACTGTTATAATTTAATCGCTTCTAATTTTGATATTTTACAATCACGCTTGATTAATTCTTTATTCCATTCCACTTAAATTTTGTTCGACACTGATTTTCGATAGTGTTCAGATGTGTATCGGTTTGACGGCAATATTATTATATTGGCCGACATCTATGACATTCCTCAATATTTAAACCAAAAACCAGCAAACAAATCCTAAGATTTATAAAAATCACATTTCCTTGAATCACCGAATATCATGAGGTTATGTCTATGCAGCACGAGGGTATAATCTGTCCTGAGAGTGGGATAAATGCCATCAAGTTTAAACGATAAGTATTTCCTTTATATTTAAAGATTTGTTTCGTTAATTCTGATTTATATCATCCATCAAGGAACTCACTCGGACCAGTATAATAATTGGTATTATATTATTGTGTACACAAATTAGATATAAGAGCTTTTATTATTTCAGTTCTGGAAGGTATATTTTAAGTTAAAGAGTTAATTTTTCGTTTTCTTTTAAATTTTGCTGATTTGTATTTTATTAATTAATCACCTCGGGTTGGGTGAATTGTAGCTGTGTGCTTGTAATTAAGTTTGTCTTTTTTTTAATTTACTTGTATTGTCTACGTTTGATTTAGTTTGTATTAATTTTTGAAACCACGTGGATTTTTGTGTAAAAAAAAAGGAATTATCTTCCTGAACTGTTTTGTCTTTTGCTTTGTTAAAGAGATTTGCATTGTCCTTTTGTAAATTAGAGTCTAATGCAGTTTTTGATTTCGGCCAGAGCCCTAAGCTCATGGTTTTTTCTTTCTCTGCAATTTGTAATTAATTTTTTTTTCTTTTTTTTTATATAATAAAATCATTGATTGTTATTAACGTCATTCTAAATTCTGCTCATTTATTTTTGATTAAACCTTTTCAATTTTTGGAGTAATTAAAGAAAGTCAGATTTCTTTCACCCACACTTTTCATGATTAAATTTAAGTTTTATTTGTGAGGGTAACCCTGAGTTTAATTGTTCTTTTACGCCTTTTTTATTTTTATCCGCTGAGCTAGTCAATTTAATTTTCCATTTTTGTAAATTCATTTTGCATTTTCTTTTGTACCTTCAGTACACAGCAGTACGTATCTGCCTGTAGAAGATATTCGAGTATTTGTCCAAGCTTTCAAAATATTTAATTCCATATTCCCTTCGCAGCTTTGGTACCATCAATAGAAAAAAAGCGCTGGGCGATCTTTTTTTTTGAATTATCGAGTAACGATCACAGAATATTGGCTGATACAAAACTTTATACGCCTAACTGAGCCAAACTTTTTTCCGCACTGTAACAATTTCATTGTCAAAGAAGGAGGAAGCCCATGTAAATAATTCAGATCCTTGTTGAAAGTAGGTGGCGTTGCCGTCAGGTGAACTACTGTTTATTATTTTCTGTCAATAATAACAATAATTTTCGCATTTCGCAAAGGCGAGTCGGGAACAACAACAAAAACAATCTGAAATGCAAATTCCGCCAAGAAATAATTTCCATTGCAAAACAACCGGGGCCCAGCGCCGCCCGTCCTTCTTTTCCCGTGCGCGCCGTGTGCACGGCTTCTTGACGAACAATGCTATGGTAATTTTCTCGGCTGGAGATGTGCGGGCCCCTGTTTAAAAATTCAAAGACCTTTTTAATTACCCCGAGTTGGTCGTTCGTCCAAAGTTCCTCTCCCTCCTTAAGAGGAAGGGCATCTAAAAGTATAGTTCTTGGGAAGAGTTGACGGCGGGTTTTCTTTCTGCAGAAGGCGACGAACGCAAGACGATTCAAATTCCAAACGTCGGTCGGTGCAATTTTAGGATATTCTTTTTCGTATTCCACGAATGTATTTGGATTTTATCTCGTTTAGTTTGGTAGATCTTAACGAAAAAAATCCTTCAATCTTCAAAAAGACGGTGCTATACATATGTTAATAGCAATTGAAGTACGTAAGAACATTTCCGCAATGTAAAGCACTTTGACACAAGAATAATTTTCATCGATTTTGTAAGTGATTCTAGATGTTAGGGGTATAACATAAAAGAGACTGGTTAGTTTCTGAAAGAGTTTATTTCAAATAAACATAAAATAAATTCTTGAAGAACATGAATGAATAGTAAGTCGATTTCACTCACTCTGAAATATACCACCTATAGCATCTGTTTTGGTAGTCTTCTTCTTTTGGTTTTTCTCCTGTTGAATAGGTATTAGAACAAATGATGAAGAATGGAATTAAACATTGACAATTTCTTTTTTGTTAGTGTTTTCTCGGTTTTTAAGTCTTTAGAAAAAATACAGGAGTATATAAAAAAGTTCCCTTTATTTAAAAAACTTACAAGTTATAAGTTATACCTAGGTAAACTATAAATTCTAAAGGTGATATTAAAATTAAATTAAAATATAATAAAGCGTTGTTATATACTTCTATATACATATATGTTTTTTAAAACCTAAAAACCAAGAAAAAAATGAATATATAATGGGCGAGAAAAGAAGATTTTAAAATTAACAATTTCGTTTTTTTTTCCGCTTATTAAATGTTTTACCTCTCTCAAGTAATTCTTAATTTTGTTTCAAACTTTTCCGCTTGATTTTGTATCTATTTTTTAATATTTGTTTGTTTTAATTTTTTCATTTTCTTTTAATTTTATTTTTCCTTTGCACATTTTTTGTCAGACCTTTATCTCTTTCATCAATCTTTTTATTTTTACTTTTTTAGCAGTTTCTATTTTTTAATTTTTTTTTATTAAAGTATAAAACATTTGCTCTTTATCCTTTTTCACATTTTTGACGGTTTTTTTCTTATTGCTTAAACATTTTCTCTCATTTTTAAAACTTTTGCCATAGTTTTCATTCTTTGCATTTGTTTATTTTTTAACATGTTTTTACATTTTTTTCAGAAGTTTAATCTTTTTTAATTTCTTTTTGTCTTTTTTACAATTGATATTTTTTCCATTTTTTTAACAATTTTTTGGAATATTTTTTAATTATAAAAACATTAGCTTTTTATCCTTTTTCACATTTTTGACGGTTTTTTTAAATTTTTTAAACATTTTCTCTCATTTTTAAAACTTTTGCCATAGTTTTCATTCTTTGCATTTGTTTATTTTTTAACAGGTTTTGACATTTTTTCAAAAGTTTAATCTTTTTTAATTTTTTTTTGTCTTTTTTACAATTTATATTTTTTCCATTTTTTAACAATTTTTTGGAATATTTTTTAATATTTATAAAAACATTAGCCTTTTTATCCTTTTTCACATTTTTACGGTTTTTTTCTAATTTTTTAAACATTTTCTCTCATTTTTAAAACTTTTGCCATAGTTTTCATTCTTTGCACTTGTTTATTTTTTAACAAGTTTTGACATTTTTTCAAAAGTTTAATCTTCTTTAATTTCTTTTTTGTCTTTTTACAATTTATATTTTTTTCCATTTTTTAACAATTTTTTGGAGTATTTTTTTAAATATTTTATACAATCTTTTTTATCTCTTCTTTACGTTTTTGTTTTTTCCAAATTTCTTGTCAATTTTTTTCATTCATTTATTTTTCCTTTTCACATTTGTTGTCAAACCTTTATTTCTTTTTAGCCTTTTTATTTTTTTACTTTTTTAACAGTTTCTATTTTCACATTTATTTTTATTTATTTTGATTAATGCTTTTTATCCTTTTTCACATTTTTAAGTTTTTTTTATTTTTTAATTTTATTTTATTATTATTTTTAACGTTTTTACATTTTTTCAAAACTTTAATCTTTTTTAATTTCTTTTTTTGTCTTTTTTACAATTGATATTTTTTCCACATTTTTTAACAATTTTTTGAAATATTTTTAAACATTTTTACATTTTTTACCTCTTCTTTACGTTTGTTTGTTCTTTTTTTCAAATGTCTTGTGAATTTTTTTCGTTCATTTATTTTTCATTTTCACATTTTTGTCACCTTTATTTCTGTCTATTTTTTACTTTTTAAATAGTTTCTATTTTTTTTACATTTATTCTTTAATTTTTTTCCTTTTTTTTTAAATTAAAGTATAAAACATTTTTTATTCTTTTTTCAGTTTTATTTTTTTAATTTTACTTTTTAAAGTGTTTACATTTTTTTAAGTTCTTTTTTGTATTTTTCACATTCATTTTTTTCCATTTTTTAACATTTTTTGAAATATTTTTTATACAATCTTCTTTACCTCTTCTTTACTTTTGTTTAGTTTATTTTTCCTATTTCCTATTTCTTGTCCACGTTCATTTTTTTTTTTACCTTTCTAAAACTTTCTCCAAAATTTTTATTTCTTTTTAGCGATTTTTACTTTTTTTTATAACTTTATTAAGTTTCGATCTATTGCATTTTTTCGCTTTGTAACACAATTTTGACTCTCCCATACAAAGTACTACCTCCGCAATGACACACTATAAGACACGCCGTACACCAAAATGAATCAAAAATCCCTCCGAGTTACCAAACGTGCTAGTTTTTTTTTTATTCTTCGATACGCACATCGCTATTTATTCTAACTGCGTAGCCACAACAGTGTACGTATGTAGATGCAGAAGATACTTTCTATTTACGTGGCAGTACTGCGAAAGCAGAAATCCGACCTCGATTTGCATACGTATGAACATATTGAAACCAGCCATCCTCACTGTGACGTCCTGATCAGTCATCAATGTTACGTAACGGCACAAAAACAAGTCGGCCGCGGAACATTGTATAAATGACGAGGTGCTGGGGTTGTTTCCAAATAGAATACTCAACTTTAATATCACGAAAAAGAAATCCTTCAATTATACATATACGTATAGGGGGGATTAGAACAATACGCTTCATTAAAGCTTAATTATTGGAGTTATCGTGAACATTAAATCCAGTATTAGTGATTATTTTAATCCAATTTAAACGGTACGTTTTTTATCGTGTTTGTATTATTGATACAACGTCAATTTGAAAGCGGTTCAAGGTCGTTTCGACGCGGATTTACGATTTGCCGACAGTACAAATGGGTACAAAAAACGTTATTTATATGAGCAACTTCTTCGTATAATACCTATAAATTACTACAAATTATGAAATATCAGCTTGCTAAATTTTCTTATTTTTATTTGGTCTTTTTTCTTACAGTAAAATTGGTTCTGTTTTTATTGGGTTATAAAAATCAAATTCATTTTTCCATCCCTATTCTTACTTATTTTTTTTTACTTTTCAATTCCATAACTGGGTTTCGTCGATTAATTATCGACATCTTCACGCTTCATTCTTTTACATTATTTTTTTTTTTATTTTCTATTCTACTCTATCTTAAAATACCGGTATTTTGTATTAAGATAATGTAAATCTATCGATACTGGTATAAATCCCTAGTTAAAATTATTTTACCTGCCTTTCGTTAAAAAAGACCTAGCTTGTAATTGTTCAATGTTAAAGGAAAAAGATTTCATTATCTTATATTGGTGGGGCCTGAGTTGTCTATAATTAATCAACGTTGCTAATGGAAATAGAAAATAAAAAAATATGTATCAATAAATGAATTTAAAACCCAATAAAAGTCAAACATTTTATTCTTGCTAAAAATGAAAAATTAAAAGATACTATATCCCTATATTGTCATTTTAATTACGAAACTACCCTATATACTATACAGGGTGATTCTCAATATATGCGACAAACTTTAAGAGCTGATTCCTGAGGTTATTTTGATCATAAAAGTTCATATGAGTATATGTCCAAAACGGTTTGGTTTTTAAATTAGTGAATGTTTAATAATAAGTTTATGAACTATGACTAACACGATTAATATCCACAGTTGGTTTCTTCACAAACTATTGTGTGAGAGGAATTGTTATTTGCATATCAATATTTGTCAATAGTGGTCAAGCATTCATTCAGTTTATTGCCAGTTTCTGTTTCTAAATGAATTACACGAATGCTGAATGTGTGATATGCATTTCGTTTACGGTCTTGCCAATGGAAATTCGCGTGCTGCTAGAGTCCGTTATGAAGAACGATACCCGAACCGTATCATCCTGCATCACTCAATATTGGCCCGTCTTCACCAACGTCTTGTGAAACGGGAAATTTTAAAAACGGACGACTGATAACGGCACCATCTACAGTGAGAACTCCCACAAGTGAAAAATGGTACTAAATGAATTGAGGAACATCCCCAACTGAGCAACCAGAAAATTGCGTTTGCTTTAACATTAGCAGGCCACAGTTTGGAGAATATTGATAGATCAACACTGTTGTATCCATATCACATTCAACGGGTGGCAGGCACTTTTGCCGGCAGATATTTCCGCAAGAGTGGCTTTTTGTCAATGATGAAACACAAAATCGCAAAAAATCCAATATTTGGCTCTTCAACGCGAGGCTACTTTCTCTAGAACGCGTTTTAATTTTCATAATAATCACATATGGGCCGAAGAAAATCGCACGACTAGTGAATGCCCGTCATAAGCATCATTCTCGTCAATGTGTGGGCGGAATTGTTGGAGATCACTTGATAGGTCATCTTTGTTAACGATGCGGTTAAATGACGAGGTAACAGCATTTTCTTGAGAGGAGCTACCCCTACTGCTGGAAGAGTTCACGTTGCAATTAAGATAAAATGTTTTATCCATGACGGTGTCCACACATTTAGTTAGCTCTCGCGATTTCGGACAACACGTATCTAAATCGGTGGATGGACGGAGGTCTACAACTTGGCCTCCCTCGTCTCCAGACTAAATTCTTTGACTTTTTTCTCTGGGCACCTTAAATCATTAGTTTATACACTCCCATGAAAATGTCGAAGGAAAAAAATCAAAATCGTATAAAATCGCGCTTTTAAACAATTCGAATAACCCTGGTATTTTAGAACGGACTCCCAGCAATACGACGAGGATAGAAGCTTGTATTCAGTTGGGCGTCATTTTCATAAGTAGTAGAAGTAATTGTTTACTAATTATTTTGTTAAATTTAATAAAAACATTAAATATGTAAACTGACTATAAACAGTGTACAACTTTAGAACTAAGCGATTTTGGACATATGTCTTATAAACTTTTA